>JAHWFP010207231.1:14188-25193 GCA_023313725.1 Lithobius niger | reverse complement strand
AATTAAAAATCACCAATTTTTATCCGTGTACATTTTAACAAGTAAAATGAAACTTCAATCATATAACCCCTTTTTTTACAGCACACTTGACGTTTTTGTTTGTAATATATTCTATGATTCATGACAATTCAGGAATATTCAGACAGTTTAAAAGATTCACCTGCTAAGTTATGTAGATTCATTAAAGTTCATTATGATTCAGGAATATTCGGATGATTTGTGAAGATTCACCTGTTGAGTTTCATAAAGAATCAGACTGACAAAACTTTGTAAAGGTCACTAATGTTTATAAAAAAGTTTCCATGCAGACTCATTTATTATTCCATTTTTTTGTGTGTGTGGTTTGCTTGGCTTTTCTGCTGGAAGCTTTTTCCAGAGTTTCATCTAACATTTGCAAAATTCACTAAGATTTTCAATTGTTTCCGACTGTCAAAAATTCTCCAAAATTTTATTTTTATTTTATTCATACTTAAGCTGAGCAGAAGCCATTATGCTATGCGCTCAATATACAAATGGACTACTTACAAACTACTTACTCTACACACTCCAAAATTTGTGTAGTAATTCAACAATTAGTAGCTTGAATTGACTCAAGCTTGTGAACACTGTCAATCAATGAAACAATGTTAACAATTGGCAACAAGCGATGGCAACAACTGGCAACATGAAAACTTATTCTTTTCAGTGGTGCGTTAGGAAACATTACTGCAAGTAGACAACAAAACCAGCTAGGGAGGGGGGGTCCTAGAATTTATTTAGAGATGAAGATAAGACAGTTTAGCTTTTTTTACGTTCACAATCCTTTGAAAGTGTTGATATCCACCCAAAATCAAAACTGGTATAAGAGAAGCCACCAAGTTTCCAAATAGGGTTGGCCTTTGAAGGTAGTGATATCATTCAACCAGGGAAATGCTGCCAAGGTTGATCCTATTAGCCAAGTTAATCACACCGAATAATACTGTGGATGTTAAATGAAAACTTGAAGATTGCTATCACAAGTAGCAGTGTGCTAGTTTTCATTTCATTTTCAAACTATTAGTTGGTGCTATTAACTTGGCTAATAGGATTAAACTTGGTGGTTTTTCCCTGGTTGAATGATATGACTACTTTCAAAGGCCAACCCCATTTGGAAATTTAGCGGTTTCTGTTATACCAGTTTAGGTTTTGGGTGGATCTAGAATTTAGTTAGCATCATGACACATATTTCAAATCACAAGACTAAATACAGTTAGTTTTGTTTGGGAGGGGGGGGGGGGGCACCTGCTCCCATTGAACCACTCTTCCCTGCACCACTGATTCCTTTCATGATACATGGTTTGTTTCTGATGGTTTTTTTTTTTTTAGTTAGTCTAATTTCCTTTTAAAGCTTTTATTGCCTTCCCATTCCCCTCTAAGTTTGAGTTCAACGCACAACTTAAATGGCAAAGTTTAATGTTTTAATGGCAGTTCAAAACATCATTCCTGGATGGAGAGAAAATGGAAACAAGGCCTCTTTTCAGCCAAAAGCAGTCATAAAACCCGACACTATGACCTTCCGTTGCAGTGGAAAAGGCATCACGTTTTCGCTCTTGGATGCTTCGGGCAATGTCAGTTTCGATCAATAAGTCATCAATATACATCATCCATCGTCGTTCCTTTCTTGCAATCTTTTATCTCACGTGTTGCCATTTTCTTTTACATTACGATCCCGTGGCCTGATAGCATCTGTCAGGTGGCAAATTATTATTCACTTCACGCTTCGCTGAGACATTGCGTCAACTCAACTATGTCTTGCAATTCTATTGTTTTTAGTGATATTAATTAGAGGCGGAGCAACAAAGCATGCCTCTGAGTTAAAGAATTAAAATGACATACCTTTTCACTATATTCAAGCATCTTTCACGAAATAGCCTTCGCAAAATTTACATAGGTTAGAGTGAATGTAGCAAAACCGTTTATCACGAGGAGAAAAATAGGAAAATGAATACCTTCACAATGTTCACACTCATCTGAAGTACTGTTTCGAAACTGAGCCATACAGGAAAGTCAATGTAGGAATGTAGTTAAAAAATTTCGTTCTATTAGTAATTCTGTGAACAATAGCTCTCACGCGCAACCCCCCCCCCCCCCCCCCCCAAAAAAAAAAAGGTACGTGTTGTTCAGCCGTGTTTCAAAGAATATTCCTACCAAACATCAGTTTTTAATATGTAAAATTTGTTTTGAATGCTATTTCAAGTTGCTATCCTATATTTAAAAAAAAAAACCTAAATCTGAACTTTCTTTGAAAAATTTTTAATTTGGATTATTATTCATAGCCATTTTCTGTTCAGTCTGATGAACAGCTCAGAAGTTTACAAACCCAAATCTGTACTGGATGCCTTTGAAGCCAACATTTGGAATTTTTACAAAGTTTCAACAGGGATTTGAACAATTTATTCTGAACATCTGTAACCAATTTGTCTTCAATCTGATGAACGTTTTAAAAGTAATAATGTCAAAACTGTTTTTGGATGCCATTTTGGGTCATCATATCGTATTTTAGTCAACTGACATAAAATCAAATAAATATGTCATTCAGTTGCATTTTAAAGAATATTCTTACCAAATTTCATTTGAATCAGTTTTCCTATTCGGTTGTAACTGCTATAACTTATATTTTTCTGTCCACCATTTTGGGCTGCCATCTTGAATTTTCACAAAATTCGAATAGGAGCTTCTTTGATGAATGTAATATAAAAACCAATCCCAGCAAGTATGCAGGGATGGAATCGGATGGGGAGTGAGCCACCAACACCGACCCAAATTGGAGGTTAAAAAGAACACGAAAATCGGATGGGCCGTTTAAGAAAACAGTGTAGATTTTCCTTGGATAGTCTACAACGAAACAAGGCCAGGGAGGGAGCATTGGCGGTATCTAAACCCAGGGCATTCCAATTGTGTCCACCCTTGCAGAAAAAAAATTCTTTCTACAATCTAGGCGAGCGGAGGGAATGAAAAGTTTCCAGTTATGTCCTCTAGTACGGTCAATGGTTGGGGCCAGATCGGAAAAAAAAATGTTATGCTGCATATTCATAACCAGTTTGCGCTCAATCTCGTGAACAATTTTGTTGATACCGCACAAGATAAAAACTGAGTTTAGGAGCACAGTTTTGTGGCGCAGTTCAGTATTTTTATCAGTTGGCGTAAAATGAAGTAGAAGTGGTGTTAGCTTTATTTTAAAGAATATTCGTACCAAATTTCATTTGAATCTGCTCATGCTCCTGGCCTATACTGCCATAAACTGTATTGCGTTAAATGTTTTGTGAAGACAACATTTATTTTTATTTTTATCAACTCATATAAAACCAAGTACATTATATCATTCAGCCGTATTTTAAAGTATTAGCCTACCGTCATTCGAATCTGTTCATGCACCCGGGGCATAACTGTGGAACAGTGCAGAAAAACAGAAACAAACAGACCAGCAGACAGAGCAAATTAAGCAGGACCCCATCCGCTTCGCTCACTCGGTCATCTACTGAGAAAAATTGAACAGCTTCTAAGCCTGGCGAAGACCTGAAACTAGAAACAAAATAGTAAATTACAAAATAATGGTGTAACGAACTGGACAGTGAGCATTTTAAGACGGGCTGTGTAAGAATATTTCAAGAAAGAATACAATGACAACTGCGCTACTAAGGCTGACCTCTGGTTACCAGTTCCAGCTGAAATTAGAAGTTATAGACGCAAAGCTAAGAAGCTGAACTCAGCTGGATTTTTCAAAACTAATGTCCCATTAGTCAGTGTAGTTGTTAGCTGAAATTTCCTCTTTTAACATTTAGCACGTAGCCTTATTCCACTCAGTTTAAAGGTTCAGCATAACATTTTAATGGCGAAGTTCAATATTCTAATGTAAGTTTAAAATTCTTTCCTCCATGGAAAGAAAACGGAAACAAGGTTTTTTTTTTAGCCAAAGTATTCAGGAAACGTGATACTATGACCTTCTGCTGCACTGAAATATGCACCATGTTTACGCTCTTGAAATTGGATGCTTCGACTCCTGCTTATTAGTTTCTATTGTGTTCAGAACCTACAGAAGCCGAGATAGCTTATAAAAGCAGAGCTAACTGAACAACAGAAGCTTGGCTGAAGCCTGTAAAGGGTCCAACCAGGCACATAAGTCAGACGCCACCAAGCTGGTAAACAGAAGGTTCTGAGTACAAGTCCCAGTCGGGGCAGTTGTTTTTTTTTTTCCCTCTTAAATTATGTGTCTTGGTGCTCAGACGGACAGTGTTTCATGTTGAACGTCTGTACAGGCACCTGCAGACTATAAAAAACAAGTGGCTGCAGCGACTACCTAGTCGCAACCCGTTTTCTGTACACTTCCAGGCTACTTCTGCTTCATGCTTTTGGGTTTTTTTTTTAATTCATTTTAACTAATTTTTGGACGCTGAATCTAATGGTGAAAACCCTTTGTCTTTATTTGGTACCATTCTGTAGATAATGGGCTCACTTGAAGGCCAGTTCCGGTCACTTGTAGGCTACTTTTGGGCCAATGCATAAATCTGGGTGCAGCTGTTATATGAGTTCGTTGCCATGACTGGCAAATCAAACGTTTGTCAAAATGGATGATTGTTGTAAAATGAAAGAATCCGTGTTTCAAACGCTTATAATTTTAAAACAAATTTAGCTTCGTTAATTGGCAGCTTGAAACGATAGAAATGCTTATTTATTTCGTAGATGTGGACTTTCAGAGCTGAGCGGAATTATTTCAAAGTGGATGACAACAATCACTGCATGCACGAGGATTGATACTTTTGTAAATGAAAAAAAAATTACTTCAAAGAATTTTGCGTACACGTCGTGAAATGTGACATTGTCGATGACCTAAAGGTTTGGACTTTGTTGCACAAACACGTATTTATTTATTTCCGGAG
This sequence comes from Lithobius niger, assembly GCA_023313725.1. Taxonomy (NCBI): domain Eukaryota; kingdom Metazoa; phylum Arthropoda; class Chilopoda; order Lithobiomorpha; family Lithobiidae; genus Lithobius; species Lithobius niger. The sequence continues at coordinate 20,298 of JAHWFP010207231.1, read as the reverse complement.
GTGTGAAGCGAATAAAAACCAGCATTTCTAAGCCGGTGTGCGCAAAAATGCACGGAATGAAATTCAAACTTATTAAGAAATCACCATCAAGTTAACACCATCAATATTAAATTAACACCACTGGCGTGTGGCAGATTTGGAAAAATAAATTAAGGAACTACGCCCATCACATCTTTCAATAAATATTGCCTTATTCATCGTAGGACACAGTGAGACAGCATGATCATAGTACCATGGCAATTAACCAACGAATTATCAGCTCACTCATAAGAGTCAAGGATGCGCTGATTGAGTGAGCAAAGCGAACGAAAACAGCGTTTGTTTAGTCATAAGTAAAACAGACGTCATAAATGTTCACTAAGCATAACCAGATCAAAAGGTTGTCAAAGAAACTTTTCAAAGAAACACTCCAATGATAGACCAGACCGCACTAACTTTTCAAACGGTGCATCCAACACCACTGTGCATCCACCGGCTTCAGCTAGTATGTAAATAAAGCCAGACACTGCTTTCCGACCCCTGCATTCAGATAGGTGTCTAAAAAGCATTAGTAACGACCAGTCCATATTGAGCTTGGAACCCTGGAAGCGATATGTGCCTTATTTTACTGGGTTTTTGGCCTTTATTTTAATGGTTTTTTTTTCATAATTTTATCTGTCAAAAGAAAATTCGAAAAAAAGGAGGTAGGGTCACGTGCCCAAAGTGCCGCAATGTCTGGGTGCCCCTGAGTGCTTCGTGAAATCTGCAGCTGAAATGGCACACTTATTATGCCTTCTTGTTCACGTTAGGCTACTTTAAAAAGTAACAAAAATGATAAAATACTAAATACTAAATTGCGTAAAGCAAGTACATTGATAACAGAAATGGGTGCAAAGAATATTTTATGTCTGCATGTGTAACGATTCAGATAGCAAGAACCGACCAATAGTGTATACGTAAAGCCATTAGCTGGTTCTCTCCTAATTTGTGGTAAAGCACGAGCAACTCTGGGTACGAGTAAGTGCCTTGTGTAGGCCTAAATTACATTCGAACTGCACGGAATGTTCGGTTAAATATGTTAACTAATCTTTTAATTAGTCCTACCGATTCGTTCAGTGGTTGGCCGTGTGTTTGCTGTAGTGGCTGCTCTGGTTATTTTTTTTTCCCAGTCGTGAACGACGTAGACGGCTTCAAATCAAAGCCAACTGCGGCATAAAGCAACAGATGGCTTCTTCAAATCAAGGGCGACTGTGATGGAATTCGCGTATCTCGCCTCCTGGCTGAACGATAGTTCAGGCCAATTACAGAAGAAGACGACGTATATCAGACATAGCATTTTAGAAGACTAAGAATTTATTCAGTAATGATAATGGGCGACTTTCTACGTCGGATAAAAGGTCGTTAGCCCCAGCAAAAAAGACCCGACAGGTAGATGGAGAGTGCTAACATTACAACTCTAGGATGACATTAATGCAGGAATAGTTATATTTTATAGGCCAAATAGTTTGTTTACGAGTTGACAACAATAAATATCCTTGAGCATAGATCCAACAGACACATGTAGAATACAGGCATTCCATAGTATAGTATCAAAATACTTTATTAAAAAAGGTGCAGCAATAAGTAACGTCCTCGAGCGAAGCGAGACGATGCCACTGGAGCGAGCGAAGTGAGCGATGTGGCTAATTGTTATTATTACTTGCCTTGTTGACAACAACAAACATTTTTTCCCCTACGTATATGGGATTATGGGATGATTGATCACTTCGGAGTTGTAATCAAGCTTGATGGTTTAAATACCAGTGAATGATTCATCAGTATACTTGCAATCATTACATCCTTCATTACATTCCCGGGGGATCATTAGGCATTGATTGGACAAGTAACAGATTGACAAATGATATGATGGTCGTGCCATTGCTAACTTAATAACTATATAATAATAATATAGTTTGCCACTACAAAACAAGCAACAGGACAAGCAAGGACCTTTGTGGGCACTGACTGCCAGCCAAAAGGTAAAAATGTTTAAAAAGTCGAAGGAAGGAAGCTGGTGGGATTTGAGGAAGCCTGATCAAGTAAGACATGCTCTATGAATGTCAGGCGATGAAGTTTGGTCTCCTTAGGAAGCGACCAAGTGTAGCAGTGTCTAAGCCGTGTCGGAAAGCAGAAACATTCGCGCTTGATAAAGTCGTCTCCGGAAGGGAGTTTCATGCTGGAATCACCCTCACAGCAAAAAAAAAAAACTCCGTCTACACTCAGTCCTAGCGAAAGGAACTGATAATTTCATAGAGTGGCCCCGGGTTGATATCACCGTACAAAAATCAAACAGTGGCATATTGGTCCTTATGAGACCACGGAGAATTGGGAAAGTAAGGACCAAGTCTGCCTTAATTCTACGCATTTCAAGGGAGTCAAGACCCAGTCTCTTAAGACGGACACAGTATGGTAGGTCTCTGAGACCAGGTAGACTTTTTGTGAAACGGCGTTGCGCGGATTCCACCAGGTCGATGTCCTTAGGCAAGGCTGGCGACCAAACTTGGCTTGCATATTCAAGCACGGGGCGAACAAAGACTTCAAAAGCCCAGGCCTTAGTCTGTGTGTTTCCAGATGATATGCATCACGGGCCAAGGGAAGAAATAAAAAGTTGCTAAGAATAAATATAAATTAGGCTACCAATATATAAAAAAAATATATAAAATGAAATTCGGACAAGACGTTTAGGAACTAGCCAACGTCTCTCGTAAAATGGCTATTGCGACCCCTGACTAGCTTTCCACCCGGACACTCGGGGGCACAGGGAAGCATCGGACGTCATTCAGGGGTTGCAAGTAGCCAGTTTTCGTGACGTTATTCTGATTACTCTGAACCAATTTTCGTTCTAGCTATTGCATTGATAATGAATTTCTAGTTGGTTCTAGTATATTCTCATGGTGTGTGACGCATATTAAAAAAGTCAGCAATGGAGTGACCTTGACAGCAGTTGGCAAGTTAATCCATTTCTTTTCTAATCAATGGTGCTTTACCCTGAAACAACCTCTTTTTCTGAGCCTGACTGCTCGCCGTTCTATGGAAGTCAATATCACAACTCCGAAATCGGAAAGCAATACGAATCGAGTCGATTAAAAAAAAAAGTGGAGTTCAACCAAGTAATTGCTACAAGTAATTGTTATTTTTTGTTTTGTTTTTGCTTTTAAGAAGTACGAATCCAAACTGGGTTCACAGCCCAATGACGATGAGGGAGACAATTTAGCTTAAAATCCAAGTGGAAATCCAGTATCTTTGACATGCCACAATCGACATACCACAATTGAGACATCACAGGGCATTTCACATTTCGAAACTGCCAAGGGCTGTCGGAGGCCAGGATCGAACCTGAATCTCCCGGATAAGAGACAGTCGTGATACCTGTAGAGACACCTGATTCCTTCACATCCCCAAATTCAATTTCAATTTATTTTCAAGAGCTTTGACCCCAGGCTGCACGCTCCATCCCCCCAAAAAACTACAATCAGTGCCTTACACCGAAAATCTGACAATATCCAACAACTTACACAGTCCTACACAGTCTTCATACACAGTCCTACTTCACCGACACCCTTTGATTATTTCACTACTCCACAACTGACATCGCTCCAGCCGCTCCATTGACCCCTACCGCTCCTGTTATGTCCGTTACAGCCACACCACCACTTCTCCGCATCACACAACCGAGATTACACTCCATCACCACCACACCAATACACTATAGAACTAGCGAAGCACCACCACGCTTACACCCCAAGAACCCAACCCAGGCCTGAGCACAGCAGAAGTACAGACGTCACCCACACCACACATCGGGGCCTACAGCTGAGTCTTTGTCACTCGCACTTTGCCACAGCGAGCAACCGATACAGAGATCCTCGCCCACCTCCTAAAGAAAGTAAGTCCGAAAATTCCGGATGAGACACACTCCACTAAGCAATAATTGCCTTCTGATTAGCATGCAGACTACACGAGACAAGGAAATGCTCAGCGGCCATTTCCACACCACAAGTAAGGCACAAGGGGGAGTCTATCTACCCCAACCTGTGCTGGTGTGACTGGAGCAGGGAGTGACCCGTGCGCAACCTGGACAGCGCTTTCACAGCCCATAAAGGGAGGTCATCAAGAACCGAATGTAAAAGGCACTGTGGTCTGTTTGCAACAATGGTGGGAAGGCCACAGAATATGTACCTCCGAGAGATGCAACAATAACTCCGAGGCAAAGCCGAGGAATGTTTATTGTCGTATCCAAGGAGGTACAAGCCGTATATTCGAGCCACATTTGCAAACTGTGTATTAAACCGTGTTAGTTGTATTTAAATTTGATTGTTGCTGCTCGGACTTGGCATTGTTGGTGGTGGGTTGTATTGTTACCTTCGTATAACTGCATGAAGGAGACGTTTTAAATTGAACAACAATGCGTTAACAACCATTTAAAAAAAATAATTTCCAATTTTCCTTAACAACGATTTAACAATGTTGTTACATTAGCGGAGAATAACTGTATATTCTCCGAGGAGAATACGTGCTCGTGCACTTCTTCTCGCTTAAAACAATGGCTTCGTGCACTTAATCTCCACTTAAAAGGCCATACCTTCTCACTAATTTCGAGCATCCTGCTAAAAAGCTTTTCTGACATTTACATAGGTTATATGAATGTAGCAATCCCGTTTCACACGAAGGGAAAATGGGAAAAGTAAATGTCTTTGCAACACTCACACATGTCTGAACTAACGTCAACTGGGAGGAATGTACCTTTAAAACAGTATGGCATTTATACCTCCGATGGCACTAATCAAGTAGTAGTACAAAAGAAAATGATTCTAGAAATACACGGACTTTGTGCGATTCCATTACTACAATGTTCTATCTCCATTTGCACGCTGAAATTTAATTGGGAAACTTGACAGCAAACAAATTTTCCAAGAAAGCCTCGTTATGACTGGTTGATGGAATTAGGTCAGCGCAGTACGTATTAGACTCTTCTCAAAATTTCTGGAAATTATGCTGTATTGGACAGTGTAAAATATTTGGAACTTTACGTGGGATTTTCTCCGATTAAGCAGAACTCGGCTGTAGACTACTAGGCGAACTTGTTTACCCTTAATACGGTCTGTATCCAGCTTTAAAAGTCGGTAGATTCATTACGTGCACCGGCCTCTCCTAATCACGGATGCAGAATACAAGCTGCTTTTAGAATGTCTTGAATTAACCGCCACAATTCGGCTGACCGAACAAGTTGACTAAGAAATTCATGACTTCCTCCCCGCCCCCCCCCCCCCGCGGCGATTTTTGCGCATTTTTAATTCCCCCCCCCCCCCCTCTGGTCCCCCTTAGTCCTCTTGTTTTCATTGGTTGGACATGTTATTAGGAAGGTACGGAATTGGAGGAAATATCTACAAACACGGTAGAAAGAATATTGCCATTTCAGCCATTTGCACTTAGAGGACACTTGAGATTTTCTGATTACTCCCTACCGTAGGAAGAAGTTACTTCGCATACTTGGTCTAGTTTGGCCTTCACCTAAAGATTGCTAAGTACGCATTCGCTAATGCAAATTGTACACGTTGGTATTACCGCAAATCGCCTATTCAACGTACATGGCCTGTTAAAATTAATTCGATAAAAAAATAAGGGTGGGCCATACCAAAAGTTATAATTCATTTTTCGAATCTTACTTCTCTCCAGGAAGGGTGTTTAGGCCACTCGGCGTTTAGCCTATGCGTTTATTCACAAACATGATCTGGGTTCGGTCTACGTATTGCCACAATGCCATTCTTCTCATTTGTTGAGAACTTTAAGTTTATTTGGTTTACTAGCATTGTATCCGGTTTCGCCCGGGGGTTTTTTTGACCCGTGGTTGTTTCCCAGTATTTGCTCGGTTCGTGCTGCCTGATCGTTCACTGCAACAGTCGATTTTTGTTTGTGTAACACTCCCCCTTTCCGCCATTCCTCTCCCTTCCTCCTTTTATCCCGTCCTCTCCCTCTTCTCTTGGTTTCCATCCCTTTCTTCTCTTTGCTCCCGGGTCCCGTGCTTGTTTGTTTGTTCTCTTCTAGGTTCCGTTAATGCGTAATCGTATGCTTAATGGTAACAGCTCACTTTG
>JAHWFP010207230.1:51848-71083 GCA_023313725.1 Lithobius niger | reverse complement strand
CATAGAGGCCTAGATCCCGTTTGCATGAAAATATTATGTTGAAAAAACACGACGTCATCAGATCGAATCATTACTTATGCAGACAATTCCGTTTGACAGATGTGCAAACAAACAAAAGAGATAAGATTATCGAGGTTCCCACTGCAGACACACAAACAATTAAGATTAGCGAGATTCCCACTGCGGACGTCAATGCCATTGCGGACTCACACAAACAAACAAATTTTACTAAACAAATAAACCTATCAAAACCAAAACTGGTAAAAGGGGCCGCCAAGTTCCGAATGGTTCGGCCCTTCAAAGGAGTGATATGAACACACCAAAACGTTCGCCAACTTAATCGCACAGCGTAATAGTTCGAAGGTTAAATGAAAACTAGAATTGCTAATTTCGGTCGCAATGTTCAAGTTTTCATTTAACTTCCAAAGTATTATTCGGTGCGAATAAGTTGGCGAATGTTTTGGTGTGTTGATATCACTCCTTTGAAGGGCCGAACCATTCGGAACTTGGCAGCCCTTTTTACCAGTTTTAGTTTTTGATATGATATCAGTCCTTTTTTTTTTTTAAATTGTGTATTGACTCAACTCCACTGCCGTGCAGATGTGTAATAAAGTGCGACGTCAACAAGAAATAGCTTTTCAACACTTTGCTACTAACTTTTGCCTATAGGCCAAACCATTCTCAACTTAGACATCTCTTTATAGGTTTTTGGTTTGGTTTTAATTTTGTTGTAATTTGTTTTATTTCGTTAGGTTTGGTTTGTTGATATCACTACTTTGCAGGGCCGAACCACTCTCAACTTGGTGGCCTCCTTACCAGTGTTTGGCTTTGTTTATTTTGCTTTGTTTTTACACTCGGTTTATTTTTCGTGAATTGGACGTGAATACTATTTCTTTGCAACGTTGTTTAGATTTATCGTTATACACTAGTGTGTGTCTTGGCACGTACGTCATTATCTGTTCTCATTGTCCGAACTTTGGCCGTCCAATGAGAGACGATGCCGACAATACTAACAATGGTTATAACAATATTTTCGTACTTACGCGCCCTCCCACGCTATCCGCGTTACGCCCCCAGGTTCCAAACCATAAAAAAGTACGCAGTTCGTATTGTACTGCACCCATTCGTCCAGTTTCATGGCTGGAAGCCTTCCCGTTATTTCGGAATCGATGAATAATCACCCTATGGGATTTAATATGGGGATGAGCGGACTAGCTAGCTAGGTAGGTAGTAACTAGTAGTAACACATTTGCAACGTTATTGAGGGTCAGATTTTCTATTGAAAGCAGCTTAGCTGGCATTCCTACACGAGTTAATTTTTGTCAGGTGGGTCATTGCTCTCGATTTCAACACAAACACAATTTAAGCTTTTGTACCGCATTATTATTTTCCCCAAGAACCTGAAATGTGCCCAACTATGCTTCAAGATGTAAGACACTAACGCTATGGCGTCGCGCTACAATGGTTTACAACCTCGACAATTGAATTGATGTGATGTTTGTCGCCTAACTTGGCGCGACACACTAGCGTGTGTCTAGATCAGATGGAAAGTTAGCCTGAACAGACTTTTACTTTGCAAAAGAAAGTTTATTCCAAAATGATAATCAATATGTACATGATATTGTGATGATCGGAGAAATTATATGAAGCATGGATCGGCGCCAATGGAGTGAGCGAATCAAACGATGTGGCTAGTTCTTGATTAAGGAAAACATTTCTAGAAAATACGTTTGTAGTGGGTAGGTCATCTTCGTTAATCCACGACATTTAAAGTTAGGCCCAAACGCAATCTACAGCAAAATATTTATAGAATAAAGAGCAAGGTAGTAAGACGTTCTCATGAACAAGGATATACCAATGAATTGTTAATTTGGAGTAAGACTTTATCGATAACCACAGCTGCCACTTCTGGACTTAGCTATTACGGATGGACGCATGGAGGGAAGGGAACACATTGCTTATTTATGTCCATACTTAAAGGTGCCGATTCACCGAATGGCAGGTTGCAGTATCGAGCACCGTCTACCATTATTTAGTTCTATTTAGTACTTGATTTCAACAAGCGAAGGTGTTATTAAAGAAATTTCTTTTTATTCAACAAACAAGCCACGTGCCTCCTTAATTATTGAATGTAAAGTTGGTGCGTCCACGTGCACCAGGGAGAAAGCGGTCAACGATATCACTGTCACTAGATGACGCCCATTTACCGGTTCAAAATCTGCGTTTCAAAACGGTCGATATATAGAAATAAGCGCCCGTGATCTCGTCAGGCTTAACTTTACCACATGCTTTCTGGTGCACGTAGACGTACCACCTTTACACTCAAAAATTAAGGAGGCACGTGGCTTGTTTGTTTCATAAAAAGAAATTTATTTGTGTGGTCCTTCGTTTGTTGAAAGTAGGGGCTATTACAGAACTAGATAGCGATAAATGGCTATAGATGCTGTAACCTGTCATTTGGTGGCAATCCCCCTTCAATGGAGTCCTGTCTTAACCTTGGTCAGCAATACAAGCGACAGCTGAAAAACCACAAGCAAAAGACCAGAATAATAGACTAAAGTTATTGGCAAAAAGGGCGACAATATACATTTAGCAGCTGAAGTTCTACAAAGAAAATTATTAGCCGACTCGACAGCGTATGCAGCTAGCGCCACACATAATACAGCAGCATCAGTAAGACGAAACGGTGTCCGTTGCCCTAAGCCATGAGCAGACATCCTGTTATTTTTTTCCGGTGGAGGAGCTGCTGGATTGTCAAGACGGAGACTCTCAAGTCTTACGTTGGCCGATGATGGGGCACCAATCTCAACGATGTCGTTTGTTAAATCTAGAATAATTTATAGAATATGTGTGTTAAAGTTTCCCTCCTTATTGACAAAACAATGTTACTTTTATTATTCGACTGGTATTGTGTCATTTAGTGTCGTATGCACACTTAAGTAATGTAAAGCGACCCAAACACTGGCCGAGCAACAACTGCAGGGCTGCCACCAATGTGGAAAAAATGAAAAAATTTGAAATTATGGCCTCATCCGATAACAGTGTGAGAAAATGAGAAAATTATGAAAAAATGTGAAGTTTTGGATTTTAGTAAAAAAAAAAAAAAAAAAATGCAATGTGCCAAGAATAATAAATAAAATAAACTAGTTATCGCCTTTCCAACTCCATTTAAATATATTCAGGTTAGCAAAATTTAATTCGTGAGTGAAAGGAGTAAAGTAAAACAGGTACCCTCTGACGAGGCAAAACTCACAAGGCATGGCAAAACAACAAATTTTAATTTTCAGTGCTTAAAATATTTTGCACCTTGTTCACAAAACAAATATTAAAAAGGCTAAAAACACCCGGGGCCTGCCCAGCTCGCTACAATCAGCTGGTGGCTGACATGTTGGATAACCTGTATTCAGGTTATTCGGTTTAAGATGTGATAATAAACCACAGAAGGTTCCAATCACAAAACCACTCCTTAAGGCTGTGAGGAGTTCTAAAAATTCCTACACACAAAGACTGCAGTCACAACCTTCACGCCAAGAAACAGAAACTAGACAATGACATTCTAGCTACATTGAAGACGACACCTGTGACCGAAAACTGGGATCAACTCACAGAAGAGAGCCAAAGTCGGGCAGGACCAAGGTTTAAAACTTTTGAGTGAGGCTTGTAAAAAACAAGATTCAACGAAGGAAGTCGCGAATACCATTTTCAATGGGCTCAGAGTTGGATACAGCCGCAGCTTCGACTTCCTAAAAAATAAATAAAAAGTTACGTAACCTAGGCATATATAGCCTAACAAGAACAAAGCAAGGAGAAAATAAAGGTGAAAAAACACGGTCTCTGTTGTGAAAATTGTGAAAAGTTTGGGAAGCCATGGTGTGAAAATTCAAAATTTTAATAAAACGTGTGCGAAAAATTGTGAAAAAAATGAAAATGTGTGAAGTGAAATTTTCTGAAAAACTGTTGCACCCCGGTGGCAGCCCTCCAAATGCTACATTTCTTATCTCATGCGCTGCGAAAAATAGGTTAAGGTGGGAAATAGGAAAAGAAAAGATTACACTTGCTGAAAATTGCTGCAGCTGCCATGAACAATCTGTAAAAAAAATCGTAAATTTTTGGCCTAAAAAACCCGCTCTCACAACTTTAGCTTGACTAAAGATGCCGTTGTTTTTCCCTCCAGCAAGATCTCTGCTCACGACGTTATCGCTAGGCAACGGATATAGAGTTGTCGCCTTATTGATTATGCCCTATAGGCGCACAAAATGCGGCTGAAAAGCTATTCTTCTTCGCAGGAATGTAATCAAAGATCTTTAGAATACGTACAGAGAAATGTTATCATTCTACAGTGAATGTCTTGCTCGATAGGGTTTGTTTCTATGATTTGGCTAAAGGAAAACAAGCCAAACAGCAAAAATCATACACTAGAATTAACGTAGTAAGCCACCTTTATGCACTTACGTTTCGTCGGAGTGACAACGACTCGGATTCGAACTGGCAACCCAATTCGCCCCCAGATCTATGTATGATTTGCGCTGTTTGGCTTGTTTTCCTCTCTCCTTCATTTAATTTACAACGATTTGTGGATATTTATTTAGAGGAAAGCTACAACGGAAGTGAGAACGCACCTTGAAAAATGGTTTGACAAATCGCTCACAAAAATCCATCGTCTGTTTCGTGGGTTGCCCCCCTCTTCTCTGCCATACACTGTTTCCGTACAAACAAACGATATTAAAGATTCACTTCCCGACATGTGACTTAAACAGAGCTGTCAGTATAGACGCAAATACACTTCAAAAGGAAAGAAATGCAGACAACCTGGACACCTTACATTTAAAAGACGCCTGTTCACCAGCCCATATTCTAAACACAGCATCCACGTTCCAGATTCTCCGTCATCAAGTAGGCTGATATGGGCCACGTGATCTGGTTTTAGTTATGAAAATCGTGGCGTTGCTGCGAATAGTGTTGTTCCATTTTCAGTTTACCGCTGTTTTCTTTATATTCCTCGTATATTCTGCGGTGCGGGATCTACGACTTGAAAAGGTGAAAAGGCGCCTTTAAGTCTTCTTCGTTGGGAAGAACCATAGGTTTCTCTGCAAACACGACGTAAGGGAACAATAAATACTTAACCCGATCCTTCGTTTGTCACATTTTACCGTGAAGCAATGCAAAGGAACTCTTCAACTTGCGCTGGTGTCTGTCTGTCTGTCCTGTCTGTCAGGACACATTTATTCTATGCTAAGTATGGAAGGTACGTTTATACCAAAAAATTACGCCATTTCTGTGCAAGAGTAAACGTGGGGAGCCACACGTAATTTTAGGCAACAGTACCAATCAGCAAACGCCAGCCGCAGGGCATCGGATGAACTATAAAGAAATGCTAACTATTTATTTATTTATTTTATTGAACTTACCGGAGTCTACAAGCCGTGTGCTATGCACTCCACCTCTAAACTCAATCTAAACGTAACCTATACAGGGAAACACAAAGCCGAACAACCAGTCCTGCTCACAAACCTCATACTGACAACACACCTTATGCCAAGAAGCGCCCGGTCGCTGCACAAAAACTCAGGACTGTTCGGAAATTGGCCCGCGCCCCCCTATTGCAAGGGGGACCCTCAGGACCTCACCCAGTCCCCACCCCTCTGCAGCGCGACTCACCGGTACAGTGCGTTCCGTTTGGCAAAGCGCTTAAGCAAATAGCTTTCTTGGCTCAATGCTGACGTCACTAATAGACGTTCGGCGCTTTGCGAGCAAACGGGACGATCGTAGTAGGAAACAAGATGGCTGGCGTTTTTATAAAAATAACTCGTTTGTGAATATTTGGGCTCTTGGTAAAAAAAACGCGCGCGCCAGTTGTTTTCCAGCACTATGAAGGCGACGTAGATTTAATTGGGCTGTTTGCAGTGAAGGGATTCAGTCTGGCAAACTAAGCAAACAATTAAAAATTACGAATATGTTTCTGAATTTGTGACTACGCACGTACTTGCGAACGATGCACTCACTCGCTACACACGTCAGTAGGAAATCAAGAATTGCAATGTTTTTGTTTTTGAAAATTTGTTTCATAAATAAGTGTTTCAGGGAGCACACAAAAATAGTTTTCGGTATGGCGTCTGTTAATCTCAAGAGAGTCGATCGTTAAGCTGAAAAATTAGCTATTATCTCTCGTCACTTCGACAGCGTTCGCGTACAAGGGAGCAGCCATCTTGAAGTTAAGCCAAAAAAGCACCAATTTTTCTGCTTCGCGTTGCTTCGAAGCACTTTCTCAGCGCCTGCAAACGGAATAGTCATGAGCGTTTCAGCAAACGAAGCGCTCACGCAAACGGGACAGTGATTCTGATAAGCGCTGAAGCGCTTTGCCAAACGGAACGCACGGGTGCTGTGCCCACCGCTTGCAGGTCAGCAGGAAGTAGGGGAGTTGTATAAGTCAGTGGCTTGCGAGTCGCTTGGCAGAGGCGAACGCTTTCCCATTGAAATAACAAACGGGCAAGCATTTCCGCTTGCAAGTGACTCGCAAGCCGCTGACTTTTAAAACTCCCCTAGTGCGACACAGATTCCTCAACATCTCCACAGTCACACAACGGCGATGGCCTCCATCCCAGCCTGCACATATGCCCGTTGAGGAGAACGTGCCCCGTCCTCAGACGTGACAGAAGCCCTGCATCGCGCCTAGAGAGGAACCCGAGAGCCACAGGGACAAAAACAGATGGGTGTGTCCAACTAACTCTCCAGCTAACTATGCTGCTGCGCCAACAATTATTCACCAGCATTATCCTTAGGCAAAGCACGCAAAAAAGGTAAACGAATTACAAACAAAGACGTCAAGTGTGCCTTAAAATACGGGTTATATAATTGAAAGGGTTATAGGTTTATAGTTATAGGGTTGTAGGGTTATTAGCACTGCCGGTTTGCGCACGAGAATTTCAGAAAATTGGACAGGAGGAGGAGGCGGAATTAAATTTATTACCGGGGCCACGGCCCAAAGCCAAGCGCCCACTCTAATATTAATACAACACACTGCCATGAAATCAACCGCACAAAGCAAACATAGCATACAAAGCATACAAAACATGTAAGTGCCCAGAGCCACCACTAACTCCTACCATGCTCAAACTACAGATCAGAGACAAGAACAACAGAGGAAACGCAGACCTACAGGAACGCATTGACTGTATTGCAGTAACCGGCAATAGCGCGCAAGCATTTAACCGAACCTCTCGGTACTGTAGAACATAGAAGATCAGTGAGGGAGTCACTTTCACTAATCCATAAAAGCAATTTGCTCCTTGCTGACGCATGTGCTGGGCAACGAAGCAGAAAGTGGGCCACAGAGTCCTCCTCACCACATCTTAAGCAGTTAGCAGAGTCCGAGACGAAACTGATGGTACTGCAACTGGTTATGGCCAGTCCGTAGCCTGGACAGCACTCGGGCTGCCTTGTATGGCAGATCATTAAGCAACGACCTATGCGTACACTCCGCCTGAATCGCAAAAAGCGCACGACCAGTCTGGGCCGCGTTCCACTCTGCCTGCCACGCCTGCATGGTGCAGGTACGAAAAGCCTTACTGCACGCCCTGACAGACTGTGTCAAAGCGACGATGTTCACACATGCACAAACAGCACTCTTGGCTAGAGTATCTGCATGCTCATTGCCTGTAATTCCACTATGGCCACGTACCCAGGCTAGTGAAGGGAGGCTAGACTGCAACGCTACCTACAACTTGACTACATGACTGAGTGACTTATTTACTTTTTCAATGCGGGCTGCGGGAAGCCAGTTGATTTGTTTCGGCGATTGTTGCCACGATACTAAAACAATTCAGAATCAACATATACTCATCGAGATGACGCATGCTAAATCCAGAAATACGCTAATGTGTTGCCATCAAATAATAATCATGGGACAAACCTTCGGCGGAACCTAAACATAAGTATCCATTTCTAATGTTCCGTTTTTTTTCGAAAACAAAAATCAGTGGACAGTGAACACATATAAAATGGAAGCGAAAAAAGCCAACAAATTAACTGAGCAAAAAACGGCATCGCCGTTTAGAAAAAAAAATCATTAGAGCTCGTATCCCCATACTCACAGCCCTGAAGGTACACGAATAAAAACGGATTAGAGTTCATTCGAACGCAACGAACTATAATTTGAACTCCAATTCGCAAAACTTAAACCCACAAACACACACAAAATAGACGCCATAAACAGCAAAACGCTACAAAATTGAAAGATAAAAATGCATACACAAAATGAACACAAATTATAGTTCAAATTATAGTTCGTTGTGTTCGACTGAACTCTAATCCGTTTTTATTCGTGTACCTTCAGGGCTGTGAGTATGGGGATACGAGCTCTAATGTTTTTTTTTCTAAACGGCGAAGCCGTTTTTTGCTCAGTTAATAAGTTTCATTACTTGTTAAAATTAAACAGATAAAAATTAAGGATTTTGAATTTAAATAATCAAATATATAATTGAAAATATTGCATCTGTTTAAGTGCTGTTGTGCTTTAAGAATAATTTAATTCGTATATTCGTTTTTGCTTACGCACAACAGCACTTGAACAGATGCAATTTTCTCAACTGTACATTTGATTATTTAATTTCAAAATCCTAAATTTTTATCCGTGTACCTATTAACAAGTAAAGTAAAACCCTATAACCCCTTTCTTTACGGCGCTTTTTGTTTTGTAATTTGTTTCTGACGTTTTTGTTTGTAACTTGTAGATGTAGTTCAAAAATCATTAAAATTGGTAAGGGGTTTTTGTGATGTTAACTTACAAATGTGAAAACCAATCTGACATTAGCTCGATGCCGTTCAACGTTCGAATCACAATCAAGAAAACTGCCATGAATTAGACAACAAATTTTGAAATTGACACATAAAACCATACCTAAAATCATGCGATTCACTTCTTTCAACTCGTGGTTAAGACCACTGAAATAAAAATTCCAAATGCACCACCCTTATGAGTCTTTGTGGCTTTTATTGTGTTAGTGCATAACCACACCCTTAGATTTTAGTGCGCGTGCTTCTTATATTTTGACGGGCATTCCATACGCTATAAAGGACAAAATTTATTTCCTCACTGAGTAATTGTAGACTAAGCAAGGTTACACTCGTAAAGGCATTCCGTGGCTCCAAGCTGGATACCTTCGGCGCCACCAGTCCAGCTGGTGGTGCAGAGACGAAAACTGCCGTCTTAATACTGGGGCCATTCAAAAACCACGTAGCCATTTTTAAAGCCATTTTTAACCCTCCCCCTCCCCCGTGTGTGGTCATCTGTGACCAGATCTTGGACCCCCCCCCCCAAAAAAAAACTACGTGGCTCTTAGCCACCCCTCCCCCCTACTTAAAAACAAATCATCTTCACGTGTTTTTGACAAATGCGGTACCACTTCATATAAAATTTGTTATTTGCGTTCCAAATTTGGTGAATTGATAGCGTTCGAAATAAGAAACCCAACGATAAATACTCCACTTTGCTTTTAATGAATGCTGTTTGATTCATTGTGTGAAATATTTTCACCAACATTTTTGGCGATTTGCAATGGCCGCTAGACTAAACTTCATCTGATATTTGTAACTGACACGGAAAGTAGAAAATTGTAGCCTAATACGTTTATTAGTGCGTAAGCCATCACCGCATTGAATTGTCCCAGGGAAGCCACTCGACGTTAGATGCACACAATTTAAATGAATTTAGTCAAGGAAACGCATTCTTACATTGTTGAAGATTTCTACGACAAGCCGCGGTACCTGTCACCACTGAGCAATATAAGAACAATGTATGGCTAAGCTGAGTGCGATGGTACGTACCGACTCTTGTAAGGTAAATGCACCAATCCATTGGAGATTTCTCTTCAATGCCGTTGCCACGTGGCTTTATTTGGAACCCCTCACCCCCCACCCCCCATCGTGGTTACTTGTGGCCAAAAGCCGACCTTTCCCCCCACCCCACCCCCTGGCCGACCACGTGGTTTTTGAATGGCCCCACTCAGATTGACTCTTTGAGGTAAATACTTTGCCTATCGTCGTCAAGACCACATCTTGCTTCTGTAATAGCAGAAAGACCGACAAGAAACCGTTATCTGCAATATTATACCATTCACCATTGGTCGTTCAACGTTGGTTGAGTTTTAGATTTCTCAGAGTTTCCTCACGATTTTCCCACCAAAGGCATAACAGTCAGTTGGTCACGATCGCAATGCTCCCATAAAACGAAGGGATAAGTTCTCAAATGGCTTCTTACGGGCTTCGATACAATCGGTTACGATCAGTTCCGTCTAAGATCGTGCACACGGATTATTCGAAAGAGCAGATAGAAAAGGTTTAACGTGGCACTGAAATAGCAGCCAAAGCGAACGCTTTAGTGTCTGTCTGCTGATCTTCCCCACGACTTCCCTAGGGTGACGAGAACAAAGAGCGAACTTGATGGCTTCACCCGAGATTGCAAAGATGGAGCGACTAGAAAAGATGGTTCATTCCTGACTTCCGGTAGTAATGTGTTTATGAAAATGTACTGATAGGGACGCGGGTGACGTCATATTCACCAATTCCGCCAAAGTTCCCCGAACAGCCTATCAGTGTGCTGCAAGGAAGCACATGACTAGTGAATTTGCACAAAACGGAGTTTAAAAAAACAATATCTCTCTGTTTACATTGCTAGCGGACGAAAAAAAGCATTTCCTTTCGTAAAAAAGCAAACTATAATAAACGGAGATTAGATAATTTTTTTTTATGAATTTCCGTTTATCGAGCAAGCTAACGTCTCATTTTATAGATGCGCTTTTCTGGTGTAATATGACGTCATTAACACCAGAATGGCCGTCTTCATACTGTAGATTGCTGTCTCGTTCCCGCAACATGGCATCTTTGCATCCTTGGACTCAACCGGAAGTAAGTTTGTTACGCGAAAAATGGCGTATTGGTGCTTCTTGTCCTATACCAAATTATCGTTCTTCTTTGCGAGATTGTGTGCTAACGGTGGATGCTCGACGGCCTTCAGATGGTTAGGTATACAGAACAAAATGCAGGCAGACTCCGTGCGTTTACGGGGCTGTATGCCGCCATTAAAGGCCTCTCCAGACAGAAGAAAATTTCGTGCGAAGCTATGCGCGACTACGTGCCTACAAGGTCAAAATTGCAGCAATCGTGTGGTTGGTGTTGCGTTAAGGACGAATATTGAAGTCTTTTTTACACCATAGTGCGTCGGCGTGCAGCCGCGAGCAGCCAGGTTATGGCTTAAGGCCCGAACCAGACTGGCTGCTCGCGGCTGCTTCGCGACGCGAGATGGTGCAAGAAAGACGTCAAAATCGGTCCACAAACACAAACACCAACCAAATAATTGTAGCAATTTTGACCTCGTAGCCACTAGTAACGCGTCGCTCAGCATGAAAATTTCTTCTGTCTGATTAGAGCTTAAAGTCCTAACCAGGCTGTTCAGCAACCCAAGATGGTTTACCAAAGACGTCAAAATCGCTCAATAAGCGTCACACTCACTATTTGAGTGCAGCAATTTTGCCCTGTAGGTAAGTAGTAACGCAACACTTCGTACGAAATTTTCTTTTGTCTAGTTAGGACTTAAGTCTTAAACAGACTGGCTGCTCGCGGCTGCATGGCGTTTCAGGAAGGTGTACCAAACACGTCAGAATCGATCGCCAACTTAGCACCAACCATACGATTGCAGCAATTTCGACCTTGTAGGCATGTGGTAATGCATCGCTTCGCACGAAATTGTATTCTGTCTGGTTAGGGCTTTAAAGTGGCACTATCACGGATTGAAAGTCGGCAGATTATGGCAACATCTAGCACTATACAGTACTGTCTAGCATTTGCTTGCATCAAGCGTAGGAATGCACAACGCCATTTCATTTAACGAAACATGCAAGCCACGAGCCTCCTTAATTATTGAGTGAAAATTTGGTACGTCCTCGTGCACCTGGGAGCGAGCTGTAAATTTTACCGATATCACTGCCGCTAGATGGCGCCACGGTATTTTCGTTCCCTTTGCACCGCCCTTTGCACCGGAAGGAAAAAGGGTAGCGAAAATGCACCCCTTCACCCTTCTTCATAAACAAAGTTAAAAACAAAACAAGTAAAAAGTCCCGTTTACTTAAATAAGATTTTTTTGGCGAATCCCAAATTTACTTCAGATGCAGAAAGTTGATTTTGTCTGCTGCCTACCTATCTCACCTCTTCAGATTAAGCCAGCAGCTTATCCCCACTAATGGGACTCAAGGTCGAGTGGAACGATAGTATTGGCTGCGTAAACAAACGCGTGTTGAAATTTGCCCGAATATAGATTGCCCTTTGCAAATATTTCTTACCCTCCCAATGACATGCTTTGTTGCGTCGTGCGAGTGCAGCCTTAGCAAGGTGAAATTAATAAAACATTACGCGAGATCCACCCACTATGTCTCAAGTACGCCTTACAAATGTGGAAATTATGTCTGCTGCATGAAGACGTGCAAATGTCTTAAGAACGACAGCATAATCCATTCACAACGCGAAAAGGCCCGTTGTAAACTTGGTTTGCTTTTTACTGCGTCGTATGTGTGGACTGAATGAGTAAAAAATCATTCCTATGTCTTCAGCTTATTGATTTTGTCTTGGCAATGCCAAACTGATGTAAGTCTTAAAAAATACTTACGCTCTAAAGGAACAGATACAAGAAAAAGCATGTGCCCAACTCGGTGAATTTTTGTACTACAGTAATGTAACAATCTTAGAAGACATTTCTTGGAAGACAAAAGACTTGCTTTACGTAATAGATATCCATGAGTAATTGACGGTTAGCCGACGATAATTGCTCATTAGCGAGAACGGCGCAGTTCAGTGTCGAGGGTCTGGTGGAACCAGCAGTTAACTGCCGAGGCATTGGCTTGCGCCGTTTCGAGCAAATGAACTATTATTGCCAGTTAACCGCCGATTACTCACGGATGTGTGTTTTAATGGTAAGGTGTGGCGTCAAGCTAACATACTGACTTATATGAGTTTAAAAAATTTATTTATGAATTACAATAAATTTAAACATTTTTACTTACGACTGATGTAAGTAGAAACGACGAACTGACAGCTAGAAACTATAGAATGGCGTATTTCTTTCGTAGATTCAAGCTTTCAGAGCTGAGCTGAATTGTTTCAAAGTGGGCAGCAATAATCGACTGTATGCATAAACCTTTGTAGTGCGACGCAATAGCCGTAAAAATGGTACACGGATTACAAACAAAAACGTCAAGTGTGCCGCAAAAAAAGGGGGTTATATGATTGAAGTTTCACTTGTTAAAATGTACACTGATAAAAATTGATGATTTTTAATTGAAATAATCAAATGTACACTTGAGAAAAATGCATGTGTTTAAGTGTTGTTGTGCTTTACCAATCATATATTTAAAACGTAAAGCACAACAGCAGTTTAGCACATGCAATTTTCTCAATTGAACATTTGATTATTTCAATTAAAATGATCAATTGTTATCCCTGTATATTTTAACAAGAAAATGAAACTTCAATCATATAACCCCCTTTTTTTACTGCACAATTGACGTTTTTGTTTGTAATTTAAGGTAAGGCCGAACTTTTTCTACGTTCCCAGTTTAAATAAGATTAGACAGTATAAAACGAGCTGTGGGCTTGAGTCGTAGTTTAGGTTTTTTTGAAAGTGCCAATAGCCTAGTTTTCGTACCGTCAGGACAAAAGGTTGGGCCACTGAGGTTGGGCCAGTCCTCCATGGATTGGGCATAGCATAGTACGCGATGTTTTTTTGTCGTATTAGTCGAAAAATATCGCCGGTCGAAAAGGTGCCTGTTTATGTTGGTTGCAATGGGATGTGCTGGTTGATTTGTGTTGTGTACGGTGGTTGTGAAAAGTCGGTCATAAGATTAGACGGGGTTGTGCAGACCACGTAAAAAGTGTTAAATTATCCAAAAAGTTTGGGTTATCAAAATTAACCCACGGTGACGCGTGTGCAAGGTTTTCAGATTAACCGTATATAACGACTACCCTTTTAGCATGGGGATGTGTTGGCGTGACGTCACCACCGTGCCTTAAATGTTAATACGGCTTTACGGCAAATCGGTGAGTGCCCTAGGAGTCCCTCCCTGATTCTAGTTCGAGTCTAGTACTCAACTTGCTCGGGAAGCCGGGGGGTGGTCCCCTCGTAAAGATTGCGGTGCGCTTTGGGACTTGTTCACTTTTCGATTTAAAATAACAAGCAACCGGTCTTTTGTACACTTCCGCCACGTTTTCAACGAAAATATTTAGGCACACACCTGTATCACGCATTGCAACAGCTATCTCTATTATATAATCTAAAAGTAGCAACCATCACAATTTCCGGTTAAAAATGAGTTAGCTTTTATGCCTAGTTTTCAGATTTTTGGCGTAATTGTCAGCTTTTAGGCCGAATTTTTATCTGCCCATTTAGTTTCGCAAGTAGCAGCTAACGGAGAAGGGGGTTCGAGAGTATCCCTATTCATTCACGCAACATGGTGTCTAGAGTAATGCGTGTAGTTAAGGAAATCCTTTTAATTTTTATTTTTTGTGTGGTTGTGTGTCTTCCTGTAGTGGTTAAATGCGACGATCAAATGTTATTATTTCATTGAGTTACGCTGAGAAAGCCAGTTAGCTATAAAGAAGCAACGATGTTTTAATTTTCCGTATTTTTTAAGGTCCACTTGACAACCACTTCGAAGAAGGCGACGGACTGACAGACGAAGTCGTTGCTATAGTCGTCGCAGCTTCCGTTCTACAGAAGACTAAAAGAAAAACCTAAAAGTTTCCCGCGTGAATTCCAATTTACATTACACCTGGACAAAGCAAGGCATTTTTTTTTCGCTTTTCTTTGTAAATACAACTAGTTTCGAACACATAGCAACGTTACCAGACGTAGCATAATTCTGCTACGGTAGCAGTTTTCAGCTTAAAAACTGAGGTGTAGCAGAATTGGCAGCATTTTAGTTGAGTAGCATTTTTGTGGCAGAACGTAGCATTTGTAGCAGAATTGCTTGGACTTTTGGCTGCCACGTTATCCCTCCCCCTGACCAAAGCCAACACGAGATATTGTGAGCGAGCGAGGCTCGAGCTAAGGATTATATCTTAGCCTCAGTTGGCATTGCCCATTGCATTGTCTCTCGTTGAATCGTTCATTTTATAGTAGCTATACAACATTGAAAAGGGTGCCAGGCTAGCCGCTAGAGTTTTCACAACCGCCCGTAAGTTTAGTGATGACGCAAGCCAAGGAGGGGCTTAATAAAAAAATGTCCTACCCTTCAAATATGTAGTCTAAGTTTGACAGTTCGGTGTATGGTGGTGCAGAGCACGTGCATGGTGATCTAGAAGATTTGGTTAATGTCATCTTATTGTGCATCCATGCCTTTTAAATGTGAGTGAAAGGAAATTTTTTATTTTACAGTCATTATCATTATAATATTCAACAGTCTCTTTTCTCTGTTCTCTATATCTTGTTTGTAGCAATATTTGGCCCTGGAAAACACTTCAAAATGCCTAAGGCTGGTAGTTCATTGTAGCTTATTTTTTGCATGGTTGGTAGCAGTTTGTAGCATAATTTTGAAGAGGCGGTAGCACTTTTATGACTTTTAACCTGGTACCACCGACACACATTCTCGGCTTGATTTCTGGTTTCGTTATGATGAGACCGAGACCAAGGTTGACGAGATCAGACGAGGCCAAGACCACCATGATTAATGCAGAGACGAGACAGGTACCGAGAAAAGCCTCGTATTGTCTGCTGCGTCTGCTGCGAAGCTCTACCGTCAAGTCTTCGAAAGAATTGTTTGTTTTCATTACGTGAGTAGATTTACGGTGATGCCAGTCAACAAGGCGCTATTTTAAGAACACAGTGAAATATAGTCGAGTCATTTTATTTTCAAACTGATGAAACCCTAGCTATAAGCCCCTCGATATTGATCGGCTTGGTGCAGGCAGGCCTCGCAGTTCCGGGTACAGTGACAATCCCGATGACAATTTCCGCTATCCGTAGCCCAGTTTGTTTGCGGAAGAGTTCCTTGAAAATTCGATCGAAACTTATCGGGTATCGACGTTCTGGCCGTGTTAGGTTGGCAACCTTTGCAAGTGGAAGGTTAGAGAAGGTTACAGGTTGACTGACTGAGATGGATGGTTACAATATCGCGTTTGTTGCTGCATTATCAGCTTTACTGGCTCTTCTGCCTGTATCCAGGGCTGTACCCGAAGGGCACCCGGTTAAGGGAAGGGCGGGGGAAGGGCAGAATGAGTTCCATATATTTTCTAACTCCTCCTCCATATTTTGCAAGCCAGTTTTGACAAATACAAGAAAGTGTTTTCAAAGGTACCTGACGGGTTACGTCAAAAAGAAAGCAGATTAACAGCTTTTGCCTCAGGGGCCAGTCCCGTTTCGCCAATTCCCATTTCGCCAAACATGGTTCACGAAATTTTAGGCACGCGAAATATGTAAACACGAACATATAACATGATAACAGTCAGACATTTATAAACAAACACCCGTTTTGCAGAATCCCATTTTACAAAATAATTTGTTTCAACTTACGCGCCGCTCTCGATCGGCTAAACACATAACATCAGAAGCCACAACTAATAAAAAAAATTACTAACAATTGCCTCTTTAACTTCTGCAATGTTAAATTTTTGAAGATTTTGATTTTGAGAAACGGGGTTCTGCAAAACGGGTATTCCCGTTTGGAAAAGGTTAACCATCACGTGTATAACTAACTATTCTTAAAACAGAACCTTGGCATTGACGTAGTGACGCCCAAGCATTCTAAACAATTATATTTAAAACGCACGTTTTTCCGTCTGTATTGCCAGCTTTCAAAACGCTAATAAATTAACTGGGTTTATTCTACCACTGCTTGTTTCTGTTAAATGTTTGCCTTTTATAGCCCCATTACATAGAAATAAAGTATTAAATTTCGTGTACGTAAAATTTTGTCAAATTCGTTTTGGCGAAACGGGATTTGGCGAAACGGGACTGGCCCCTGAGGGCAAATCTGTTAATCTGCTTTTTTGTTGGCGAAACGGGAGTTCACCACATGACGAAGACAGCTGGGGGATCTGGGGATTACGTCCCGTTTCGCCAAATCCCGTTTCGCCAAAAAGAAAGCAGATTAACAGTTTTTGCCTCAGGGGCCAGTTCCGTTTCGCCAATACCGTTCACGAAATTTTAGGCACACGAAATATTTAAACCATTTAGACACGAACATTTATAACAAGATAATGGTCAGACATTTATAGACAAACACCAGTTTTGCAGAATCCCGTTTTGCATAATTTGTTTCAAATTGCGTGCCTCGCTCGCGCTACCGTGCTCGCTGCGGTTAAACACATAACATCAGAAACCCCAACTGATCACAAATTACTTCCGATTAGGCATGCCTCTTTAACTTCTGCAATGTTAAATTTTTGACGAATATTTTGATTCTACTTAGCGAAGCAGGATTCTGCAAAACGGGAATCTCATTTGGGAAAGAGTTACCATCATGTGTATAACTAACTTTTCTTAAAAGATAACCTTGGCATTGACGTAGTGACGCCCAAGCATTCTAAACAATATTTAAAGTACCCTTTTTTTCCGTCTGTATTGCCAGTTTTCAAAACGCTAATAATTCAATTGGTCTTATTCTATCACTGCTTGTCACTGTTAAATGTTTGCCTTTTAAAGCCCCATTACATAGAAATAAGGTATTTAATTTCGCGTACGTAAAATTTTGTCAAATTCGTTTTGGCGAAACGGGATTTGGCGAAACGGGACTGGCCCCTGAGGCAAAACTGTTAATCTGCTTTCTTTTTGGCGAAATGGGATTTAGCGAAACGGGATTTGGCGAAACGGGAGTTCACCATCGGGGGATGGGTAGGAGTGAGGGGGGATGTATTTTCCCTAATCAGGTCGTAGTTTACGATGCTTCAGTGCCTATGTCTCTTCCGGATTCCCGAGACCATCTTTTCAACTGATCAAACGAATAAATAAATTTTTTTTTAAAGTAAAAAAAAAAACTATTAGAAAATTGTGAAAAAAAGCGAACTAAACTTTAAATTTTGCCAACCGCCATTCATGAGCTTCGGGAAGTTAGAGCTGGGCCGTTAAGAGAACGAAGGAGTTCCATTCCGTGCTTGCATATTTAGGGAGGGAAGGTGGGAACTAGGGTTGTATGTTACTGTACATAGAACTAAATAATGGTAGACTGCGCTAGATGCTGCAACCTGTCATTCGGTGAATAGGAAAAATAAATCCACACAAATCGCTGTAAAAAAATATTAAGGAATATAGAGCAGTGACACGACGTAGTATTATTGTATATAACTCTATGCTGGAGCCTTAATGGGTTAGCTGCAAGGGGCACTGCAGAGAGAAACAGAAGGGCGTCATACTGAATAGTGATTTCTTAGACCTAAAACGCGCGATTTTTGTTGTTGGAGAAAACAACGTTATTTTAAGCCTAAGAAATCCACTATTCCGTTGTTTTTCCCTCCATTTTTATGTAGTGCACCTTGTAGTTATGCCCTCCAAAAGCCATACTGGTGCCAATATGGCGGCAAATGTCACTGCTCTATTGGAAATAAGCCACCAGCGAAATTTATACACAGATATAATTTTCGCTGATGGCTTATTTCCGATTTTCCTTAATTCGGTGAATAGGCATCTTTTAAGTTCATAACTCGATAAAATTGGGCAATAGATTTCGGGAATTTTAACGCACAAATACCAAAATTAACCAGACGCCATTAACCAGATCTTAATCACTTTTCAAGAAAATTGTTAAGAAATTAACGTACAACTAAAAAATGCACTGGTGTCATGTCTATCAATAGTACAGCATCACCATGTGTCATCCCATTTTAAGAAGTCGTATCCCGAGGGTCTCAGCATCTCGAGGAATCACGCCCTAATCTCTCGTAAACCGAACAGCCTATAAATCTTCAGGTGGCAGTTTGATGTTTGTGGCGACACTCTCAGCCAACGCTTTCCCTAATAATGAACTACCGAAATAAAAAAAAAGCAAGTCGAATGTAAACCAGCTAAAATACCTGACAGGATAAAACCCTTTATTCGACTATTAATCTTGTCTTTGACCATCTTAATACACGGTTTAGGTTTTAGTACAGCTAACTTTAGCTCGGGACATTTCGGCATGCGCACAAGGGCTTGCCGTCTGTCGCTCGCGCGTAGATACAGAATAGACATATAATGAAAGGGGCGAAGACAGCCAGAAGTC
>JAHWFP010207230.1:29747-46848 GCA_023313725.1 Lithobius niger | reverse complement strand
AGAATTTTAAAAAGCGCATCTAATCAAAATCAGCAGTGACCCTTGAGTCAGTTTGCTGCCCTAGGCGTTTATTTAACGGTTTATTCATGATTTTATCTACGGACAGGGCACCCAAATGAAGGGCCAGGGAAAAATGCCCCAAGTGCTCCATTGTTCGGATTGCCCTAGACTAAAACGTTCGAAATTATAATTGGGACTACAATTATCACGTTAAAATTCTGTGGCACCGTTTGGTGATAAACGGCACGTGCTTTCATTTCGGCCTACTAACAGGCAGTTATCAGTACATTTTCAAAAAGACTAGTGGCTGAAAGGCTTAACTAGCTAGTGCCTTCCGCTTTAGGAATGCGTCCGTATTCACCAGGACGCAGTAAAAGTGATTTGTTTAGGGGGAGGACGAGAAAGCCATAGACGATAAGCTAAGAACAAAGATAATTCTTCAATGAGAAACAGCCAGAAGGGTGACGGTAGGGGGTGACGGTAGTTGGGAAAGGCGGGACATCGAATCCAAGGTGAAGGGGGTAATCGTTCATCATTTTGGATGCCGAACGTTTCCTGGAATAGTTGGCGTACATTAACGAAAAGTTGCGAATAGGTCCTATGGTAAAGTCAAGGAATGTAAAAAAAAATACGTTTTTGTTTGGGTGAGCTCTGAACGCTCACGGAGTGGGATCTTACACAATCACTGGTTTAGCTTTTTGCTATGCCATCCAGTAGAAGTTATTATTAATCATATTTAAGGAACATCAACTAGTGTTGTAAGCTTGCAGTAAAGCCTATAGCAGAAGAGTTGTAGCTATTATTGCTAAATAAAACACACGCTATGTGAGGGGTGCCAGGAACCCCAAACATAGTGGGCAATCATAGCCTAGTGGTTGGCGCCATCATCTCCAAACCAACTAAATACCGGATCAAATCCTACGACTGACCAAGTTAAATCTTTAAAAAAGTCACCGTAGTCACATAGTCAATGTGGCAGTTAAAGGGGTAAATTTCTGGTAGAATGTAATATTCGCATAATATAATGCTTCGTCCATATACACGCATTTCTTGACGCGGGAATGCGGAAAAGAAAACAGGTTTTTCCCCTATCGCTTACCCAAATTCCACTAAGAATTCGTGGTGCGGAAGCGAAAGTGTAGGTTCAGCTTTTTTGCGTCTACCACGCGTAAAGTCTTTGTTTTCTACCATTTGTTACCAAACTGTTTATTTAGTAGAGGGGAATCTATATATAGGTCAAGTTCGTTGGTCGTTCTCTCCCTTTTATTCATCTGTATACAGAGAAAGCTGGGAAGACTAGCAATGACTTTGTCCGTCTGTCCGTCCGTCGTCTTTTCAACTCCGGAAAGATTACCAGAAAGAGACAATTGGTTTTCACTATTTGATTCAACGTCCAAAAATTAGTTAAAAGTAATAAAAATAAAACCGAAAGTATGAAGTGGAAGTGGCGGACAAGTGAGCCCATCATGTGTGGCACGGTACCAGATAGAAACAAACAGTTCACCATTAGGAT
The DNA here is from genome assembly GCA_023313725.1 of Lithobius niger. Lineage (NCBI taxonomy): Eukaryota > Metazoa > Arthropoda > Chilopoda > Lithobiomorpha > Lithobiidae > Lithobius > Lithobius niger. The sequence goes on along the minus strand of JAHWFP010207230.1, from coordinate 45,335 downwards.
TAGATTCTGCGTCCAAAAAATTAGTTAAAATGAATTTTAAAAAATACTAGAAGTATGAAGTGGAAAAGTCCCACAAGTAGCCGGAAGTAGCCGACAAGTGAGCCCGTCATGTATGGAACGGCACCAGATAGAAACAAACAATTCGCCATTAGATTCCACGTCCAAAAAATAAGTTAAAATGAATTTTAAAAATACCGGAAGCCTGAATCAGAAGCGTCTCACAAGAGGCCGGAAGTAGCCGAAAAGTGAGCCCATCATCTATGTAACGGTACCAGACAGAGGCAAACTGTTTTCTCCATTAAATTCAGCGTCCAAAAATTAGTTAAAAGGAATAAAAAAACGGAAGTATGAAGTGGAAGTGGCGGAAGTGTATAGAAAACCTCTTGCAACTATAGGCAGTGTCTGTCCCCGCTTGTTTTCGTGTGATCGTGGATACACCAACGCCTTTTTCTTTTCTGCCTCTGCTTGTATGCGCGTCAAGAAACGTTTTTACGTTGACGTACCCTTATACAAATGCTAAACAATATTGCGTGGTCGTCTGACAAAATCACGAACTTCGCTCGTCCTGAATTTTGCAGCCAATATATTGAAAAAAAGTTGGACCATTGCCAAGATTCCATCCACTATCACAGCCTCCTTAAACCTACGCCCCAGCTGAATTGCTGAATGACTTACAACCACATGAGAACCAATTTTATTTTTTTTAATTCCTTATAAGGTGGTATATTATGGTACGAAAAATCACCGAGATGGGTGCTGTATTCCGTCATACCCTACGACTGACCGTGTATAGTTTAACACTTCTCTATCTTAACGGAATCTTCTGTATATATATTTCGCTTAGGGGCAGACTTAGCTCAGGAGCAGACTTAATGAAGCATCGTTAGGGAGGATTAAACAAACGAAGCTCCAACAATCAGCAAGAGGGCGATCGGGCTCATTCTTGCCACTGTAGCAAAGAAAAAGGGCATGAGGTTTCGCTGACCTGGGTGCAGGGGCATATGGGGTGCTTTGGGAATGAATTGGCCGACGATCTGGCACGCCATGGGGCCCAGTGTCTTCAGGGCACCCATGTGGCATCCTTTGTTTTGGCTGCAAGGGATTTGTCACCTGTCTTGGATGGGGTCGCGTCAGCTGCCTGGAATACCGAGTGGGCTAGAGGTATACTCGGGAGGGGACTGTTTGTGGTCCACCCGTCGGTTGAGAGGCCGCGGTTTCTGGATCGGTTGTCCCGACGGGAGGCCGGTGTTTTGTCTCGTCTGAGGACGGGGCACGTCCTCCTACGAGCTCACATGTTCCGTTTGGGGTGGTCTCCGACCCCCCGCTGTGTTTGTGGGCTGGAGGATGAATCTGTCGAACACTTGTGCACGGTGGGAGGGGTTGCGCCGAATCCTGCTCCGTTCCGCCCAGGGTGATTTTAGGAAAGTGTTGTCATTGCTGGATGAAGGTCAGGAAGAAGGGGGAGTTGCTCTCCGGAGCCGGGTCAGTGCAGTTTTGTCCTTCTGCAGAGCTACAAGGAGGTTCACTGAGGTTCAGTGAAGTGAAGATCCCAGGGGGCACCTTGGTCTCGGGCTATCTCGGGGTACTGTATGGGCTCTGTTCTTCTGGTGTTCTGGTCTTATAGTAAGTTAGCCATAAGTTAGATGGGATGTATGGTCACGGACCTTTAGATTCCTGTAATAAATGATTTGAGATTTGAGAAAAAGGGCGAGCGGCCGACAGTGAGAACGGATATGCGCTCTAACAATTAGAAACAAAGACTATTACTTCAATAATGCTGACTATTACAGCCGAGTTGAATCAGCGGGAATCAGGTTAGACCGGCGTATGTTACGCCGGGGAACAACTAGTTCTTTACAATCCCCTGGCTAAACATAATCAGGTTAAGCGGAGAGAGTAGGATCCGCTAAACGATGTCAGAGTTATACTCCTACTAGCTGAAGCACGGTTTACAACAATGGGTAGGTATGGGTACCTGACATGTATATCTCCATGTTCGCTTCGCTCAATCAATAAACGCTACCTGTGACTCCAATCACCCACCCCACCGCTAATACATCCCCTACCCTCTTTCTGCGAACACTTCTATTATGTTCTTCCATGTTCATGTTTGCGGAACTATCAGCCATCATGTGTCTCAAATCCCCCTTCCCCCTTTTTTTAATGATCACTTCCGTTACGTTCTTCCACGTTCATGTTCATGCTGGCGGAAGCAAAGGAGGCTCAAGAAGGTGTCGAAGCTGCCCCTTCGAGAAGCATGCTGTCCTGAAAAGCTTCACCAGTGCTTCCCTACTACCAGACGCGGGTCACGCGCAGTGCCGTTGGCTCTTGCTCAACTCTTAAAAGTACTTCGATCTTATTATGCAGAGACGTTTATGTTGGTGTGGTCCATGTCGATGTCACAATGTTGATGTCAGTGTTGGTGTGTTCAATTTTGGATGCGATTATGTACAATATTGTGACGTCAGGAGCAGTTGGCCTTGTCTAATTTTAAAGGCACTTGGCTGAATTCTGCGTGCACATGTGTGGTGTACTGCCTTCTGACCGGGAAGTAACCGGAAAGTTCCAGCACAGGAAACGGGTTTAAGTGAGGCCGTTTCCCTAGACAAACTTTGGGTAGTTAAGAAGATGCTGAGCCATGATTTCTAACTTCTTCTGGCATGGAGCCAGTACGCGCCTCGTCCGTCTTGATTATGCAATTTGTAATTATTGTAAGTTTCCTGTAACATTCCCTTCAAGCTGACTAAATTAGTTATTTGTCAAAGTTAAAAAACACCAAAGTTTACGATTCACGTTTTGCTTAAAATTTACTCCTCTAACAGTTTACACAATATGAGAGTCGGTGTTCTGCTTTACTGGACTGGATCAACCTAGACAAAAAAACAACACGGCTGTATTTCTTCGTAGCAAGAAAAACCATCCACTATTTGAGCCCCAATGACACCAGCGAGACCCCTTGTTTTTTTCTGCATGGTCGCCATGGGGCATCCTCGTTCTGTCTTCTATTGCCAAGGTGGCTCGCGATACGTCATCATTTATTCGGTATTATTATGAGAAAGGTGAGACGAATCCCTCTAGGATTCCCAACTTAAAACAATGTATTTCGGCTTCTCCTTTTTTTTCTATTACTCATTTCAGCTATGAAGGAAACGTGGTACGGTGTAAACTGTTAGAGATTGGTTTCAAAAAATTACACAAAGGTCTGCTTGCGCCGTATTAACGCATTACATACGTGTGGCTAATATCGACCGCGGCTTCCGTCAAAACCATTTACGCAGAATCGAAGAATGATTTGAAGAATGATTGGTCCGGCAAGTTCAACACTTTTTTTTTTATGAAATATTATTTATGGAAGACTTCATGGCAAGTTGTACGTGTTAAAACGATTAACAAGCGGCTGCAGCGACTACGTAATGGCAACCAGTCTTCTGTACACTTCTGCCACTTTCGAAAATGTTGAGGCGCAAACCTCAATCACGCCCTGCAACAGCGCTTCTATCACGCAATACAAAAATAGTAACCATCACAGTTGCGGTCAAAAGTATGTTAGCTTTTAGGGCCAGTTTAGATTTTAGGCGTAATTGTCGGCTTTTAGGCCGAATTTGACCTGCTGTTTTATACAACACGGTGCGGAGATTGCACGTTCTCATGGCAACGTGATTTAAGGCCTAATTTTCAGCTTTTTTTATACCTAATTTTTACCTGCCGTTTTTATTTCCTAAGCAGCAGGTAACCGGGAGAATTTAGTTCGATAGCAAGCCTATTCATCCATGCAACATGGTATCGAAACTATTTTAAATGAAGCTAATGTGTGTCGTTAACAAAATCCTTTTGTTTTTACGGTTGCGTGTTTTCTTGTAGTGTTTAACTATGACAATAAAACGTTATTATTTCTCTGAGGTACGTCGAGAAAGCCTATTAGGTGCGAGGAAGCGAGGATGTTTTAATTTGCCGTGTTTTTAAACTAATTTTTCGTCGTTGTAACTAATGGTGAAAACAGTTTTTCTCTACCTGGTACCGTTCTGAAATTGAAAAAAAAACGACGGACAGACAAAGTTGTTCAAATAGTCTTCTCAGCCGTTTCAGCTGTACAGAATACTATAAATGTATTCTTCCTCTGCTTGAGACATTTTTCTGGGAAACCCTGCATTCGTTCCACCGACCGAATCGTCTACAACGTATTTGGAAGGATAGTTATCTTCCAATATAGTGCCTAATTGTCCTAAATATTTTTCAAAAAAAGAAATTAATAATAATAATAATAAAAGGAAATTAATTACAGCCAAAAAAAAATCAGTATCTTTCAATCTTGTCTTTTAGAATGCTAAGCGCCGGGAGAGATTCAGTCTGGTGATTAATTGGTGAGCAGGGGATTACAGAAATGATAGACGCTCCTAACTAGACGTATAACCCACAACAGCATAAAATTAACAAACTTTTCATTTTCAGCCCAGAATACTCTCTTTTTGGCCTTGGTCACAGGATAAAAACAACGTATCACTGAAGCGCCGTGATACTGACGTGACATAACTCATATCATGGCTTTTCAGTGTCCTCTTGCTTTGCAGTGTTTTTATCATGTGATAAAGGTTAAAAAGTGTTTCAGTTTGGTCGAAAATTAATTAATTTTTTTTTTCCTTTTATGCTCTTGTGGGCTATGCGACTTGCAGGAGCGTCCACCATTTCTGAGCAGCTGGGGGAGTAGTTCAGTCTCAGATCATGGGCCATCACTGTTGTGACCTGCTGAGCTGGAGGTGTTCCATGTTATAGTATACCTCAAACAAAAGACTGGATTCTTTTGTCGTGCGTTGGTCATCATTGTTGCAATTGATGATTTTTTTTTAGCATTGTGGAAAAGTATGAACCTAAAAATCAGTGAATTAACAAAAAAAAACTTTACTAGAGGCTTATAGGGCTTCATAAAATACGAGGATCCATTAAATAACGAAATACTTAAAATCAACGAAACAAACCATTTGTTTATTTAGGAGCATTTACAGAATTCCGTTAAGAAAGATAAATATTGGACTGTATTAAGACCCAATTTGAACGTAAGACAGTTCGCAGTTTGGCCGACTATAAATTAAAAAAAAGATTTTTCTAACGGAACACTTTTGAAGGTCTTGATTTCACGTAATGATGATTTAATCGGGCGTTTGTTTGTTTTTCTTCTCATTGCAGTTACATTTCTATTGGTTTATAGATGTAAAGAGTGTGCATTAATCAAGACACATGCTAGTATGTCGCCCGCCATCCAGCTAAAATATCGCCGTGTAAAAATGTATATACAGGGTGGGGCAGAAAGGACGGAACACCCTTGGCAATCAAAGATGGTTAATGTTATGATAATGAAACTTTGCATGGTACGTAGGCGAACGGGGAGCCAACTAACCATGAATCGATCACTGACCTTGACGCATATTTTCAAGGTCATCGCGATGCTAACTTTTTAACTATGCTTCGTAAAACCCCAGTGTAAATTAGAAACTTGTAGACAGTGCCAAGACATGGCCAATGCAAAAAACAGAACGAAATTCGGTACGTTAGTTTTAGGAGTTATGGGCATTATAAGAATCATTCTCTTGTGCTGGCCGAGTGGCTTTCCTGCCAAACAGTTCTGTCAGGCTCTTTCGTACACCATGCATTGTACTGGTAAGTAATGGTGTTGGTAGCATACGCAAATTGGCATAATTCATTAACTGTGATCAGCTTTGAAACAAAATCAGAAATGTTAACCTGAGGGAGGAACAACATTAGTTTCATTTCCAGACGACCACGGTAACTGAACTATGCCAACTTGCATAAGATGCTGTAGTTTGCAGCACCATTCTGTTTATACGTGTAATGTAGCAGGTTGTGTTGAGCTAGTGTCGAGTCATCAGTGTGTCAGTTGCTGTTTGTTTCCAAGCATGCTTCATGTACTTTGAGGACCACTGGACTTAATTTTACTCTCACTGTTTGGCAGGAAAGCCACTCGGTCAGCACAACAAAATGATGCTTGCAATTTTCGTAACTCCTAAACTAGCGTACCGAATTTCGTTCTGTTTTTTGAAATGGCCATGCCTTGCCAATGTCTACAATTTTTTTTATTTAAACTGGAGTTCTACGAAGCATAATTAAAAAGTTAGCATCACGATGACCTTGAAAATATGCATCAAGGTCAGTGATCCATTCATGGTTAGTTGGCTCCCCGTTCGCATACATACCATGCAAAGTTTTATTATCCTAACTTAACCATCTTTGATTGCCAAGGGTGTTCCGTCCTTTCTGCCCCACCCTGTATATATATATATATATATATATATATATATATATAATTAAAGACCTCTCTCCAGCAAAACTAAAACTATTACAGTAATATCTCCGTTCCTATTCAATATATTTCGACCAAACTTGGACAAATAGTAGATAGGTGTGGAAGGTATATTTATACCAAAAATTATGCAAGTCTGTGCAAGAGTAAACGTAGGGATCCACACGTAATTTTGAAAACTGTTCACTACTAGTTGTTCTTATTGCTCTGCCTTGACTGTTCTGCCTTGACTATTCTGCCTTGATTGTTCTGCCTTGATTGTTCTGCTTAATCTTAGCGGTCGACATACGAGCGTGTGTCTCAATGAATTTCTTACAAAGTGCTAATTTATGAACGTGATTTTGTAAAATCATGCAAAGGATGTACAACATGAAATCACACAAAAAAATAAATTTTAAAATCAGAACCGTAAATAGGGCGTATAAATGTTGTCAACGCACAGAAACGAACTCATCTGATGCTTAATGTAAGGATTAGCCTAAGCCAAAAGAAAAAGAACTGGACCAGAAAACTAGATTGGCTTTTCCATCTCATAATTGCTAAGAAAAAACAAAATAATTTTCATCAATTTGGACAAAAAAAAAATTTAATAAATACCCCAAAACAAAATTTTTTAAGGATTCCCGCCAATCTTTTCGGCCGTGTGAAGTCGTGGTATCAAACGCCAAGCTCTTTTGCCAAGTTAATCTCACCAACTAAGACTTCAAACGTTAAACTGAATACTTAAAGATTGTGTTTCATGTATTTCATTTAACCTACGAACTATTACACGGTGGAATTAGCTTAGCGAAAAAAGCTTGGCGTTTGATACCACGACTTCACACGGCCGAAAAGCTTGGCGGGAATCCTTAACAAGTGTTGTTTTGGGGTTGATATGAGAATTGAACGCGAAAATTTTGTTAGTTCGTGTTTTTTTTCTTTACATATTTTTTGTTAGAGCTTTTATCCAGACTGTCTGCTACTAGAACTATTAATCAAACAGAGTGACTGACCTATTCAATAACCGCTTACAGCCCCATTAATCAGGAAAGTGACCGAACATCGAAATCGATCGTTGTCACCACAAATAGAATCAATCCATCGCATCGGAGGTCGATAGCTCCTATATTCAAAACGTTTCCATTGCTGTTTTGAGGTTTGCCCTCACTGTTGCTTTCAGGCCGCGTTAAGCCAACAATCTCGCTTCGTATTTGCGCATTTACAAATTCATTGCTATGGCGATGGTGTTGTTGCTATAGGGATGCACCGAATGCAAAATGTGCCGAATACCGAATATACAACCGAATACTTAACTCTCCGAATACCGAATATACAATCGAATAGTTAAACTGCCGAATACCGAACACCGAATATTCGGCACCAAACAATTTATTCGGCACTATGCCGAATAGGCCGAATACCGAATTATTCGGCCGAAAACTTAAACGAATGCTCTGCCCAATACCTGTAAATAAAACATATTTGATCTTTTTTCCATCTTTTATGAATGTCAGAAAACAATTCCTCACAAACCAAAAACTAAATGCTTAGCTAAACGTTCTTACATTAACACAATGCATAAATATATATATACTAAAAAAATATTCGGCCGAATACCAACAAATCTTAACACTATTTGGCCGAAGTCAGTAATATCGTTATTCGGCCAAAATCAATATTCAACCGAATACTAAATACTTGAATTTTTGGCTGAATAGGCCGAATACCGAATAATTACCGAATATTTGGTACATCCTTAATCGTTGCCATAGTAACGTGGCTACCTAGATAGTGTCTACGAAATCGTTTATAGGCAAATGCGTGTAGTTTGAAATCCGTAACAATACGATGAAGAATTCCTCCGTAGAAACCATTTCCCCTTTGCTTCTAAACTGTCATTATTGAAGCTTTCGACCCGAGTTGGTATAGCCATTAACCAAAACCGACGCCACGTTGAATTTTCAGATTAGTTCTAGCTTCTATAGCCGTGCGTTTCTTTTCCTCGCATTGCTAAAGCAGTTCGCTAAAAGGCTGGTTCTTTTCCTTACATTTAGCTGCAATTTGCAGTGCTGCATGTAGCGAAAACAAGATGGCTGATTCCCATAGATAAAAAATTTCATCATCTACAGCAAATACGGCCAGGTTTTTGCAGTTATGGTGAATTTAACCGAAACTACACAGCTGCGAGTAGGTAAAGTAATAAACCATTCATTGCCAACCCTTTATCGAGCACCAGAGTCTTCTTGCGTCTATAAACCAATGGCTTTGCCGACTGAGCGGGTATTATCACATGAAAAGCAATGCCATTTTTAAAATTCTTTATTAAGGTGAAAACATTTTTTTTTTTTTTTTGGTCAGATGTCTGCCATCCACTGTAATTTGTCATGCCGTAGAACAGATTCAACACTTATTATTCTTAAGGAACACTTTACAAGCTTCTGGTATCCAGAAAACATCAAAACAGATATTTACAGACTTAATTATTAAGTGCTGTTCTGAAGAATGAGTTTAATGCACTTCGCTTTTCAATTTTGAGGACGAGCTGATGTAGGGATGGCATGATGCACAATTTTTTTTATCCCGATAACATTTTTTTAAATTATCGCGATAATCCATAATATCTCGATTAAAACAAATTTGGAGGCTGGAATAACCGTTTTAATTTTGTTAATTAAAAAAAAAAACCTTCGCTGAAGCCTACAGTGCAACCTTCACGAATGTGAATATGGCGTGGCACTTGCCATTTGCGTAGTAGACACGACATTTACATCCTCATCATGTAGAAACAATTTAGCAGTTGTGCTGCTACTTGATACTTAAATGTTGTTTTCATTAAACTTACTCTCCAGTCACCTAAAGTGGCTAGCAACAGTATTACACACTCGGTTGGAGAGCCCTTGGAATTCCACACGCAACGCCGCAAACCCCTTGTTTCTATCTATTATGGTTTCTGACAGGGACGTGCACAGGGGGGGGGGGGGGCAGGGAGCCCCTGCCATCTTGGCAAAGTGCCCCTTTTTTTCTGAAAAAAGTGCCCTTTTTATGGGAGCGGTGGTGTAAAAGAGCCTAAAAAACGCAAAAAAAGACAATAACTGCTACGAAAGTGGTGCAAAGAGGCGCAGGAATGGTTAAAATCCCACAAAGAGAGTGTAAAAAGAGGTTAAAACACAAAAAAAAAGCCCCCAGAAAACGTAAGTTTGCCCCTGCCCTCTTGGGGGCCTGTGCACGTCCCTGGTTTCTGAGATATTCCATTTTAAGCGTTTGAGTTTGCACGATAATTCGATAAATCGGAAAAAGTGCGATACGATAATCGACGAAAATTTTTATCGCAATATTATCGAATTGTCGTTTATCGTGTCACCCCTAATGATCTATGATGGTTAATAATTCATTGCTAGTCAACAAAGCATTAATTTGGCTTCACAATTTCGTGTTAAAAATCCCTCTCACGGCACGATGAAAAATATATTGATATAATTTATCTTACAAAATAAATTAAGGGAAAGCGTAAAGTATTTGACTAGAAATAAGTTGAATGCTCTTCACTTCTTAACTACTAGACCAAGCACTTCAATTGGAGCTCGGAGTACAAGGCCATCGGTTTCAACGCCAAATCAGTGCCCAAACACCAGTGACAGCGCTAGGGGTGGGCCATGATCACCCCCAAATATTTCACGGCCCCAACACTCAGGTCATCACCAGAAAATAAACAATAAAAAAAACCTCGCAGGTTAAACTTGAAATCAAATGAATAAGCTGAGCTTTTATTTATTTATTAATTTATTTATTTTAGCAACTTTGTAATATTATGCATAGCCTAATTTATTTCGTGTGTTTACGGGCCTATTTTACCAAAAAAAAATGGGCTGCACTGAAGCTTACGCAACGTTCAGGTTGCATTAAACGGAATAAAACTGCCTATTCGGCTGTCTTGAAAAAAAGTCCTTGGCCCACTTTGTTTCCAGATTGCCCTCTGTTGCCCCCCCCCCCCCAACAATTCACTCCTGACGCCGTCACTGCCAAACACGTACGAACAGGCATACACGGTAAATGATTTTTTTCCCTTACGATTCCCTTTTTGATTCACGTGGAGATTTGCTGCAAAACTGTTCTTTTTGTTAATTTAGGGTGTCCAAAGGTCAGAATTTAGATACACAACTTTCAGATCTGTAGCTCCCACTTTACCTCGAAGACTAACTTTGCAAATTTCATTACCTGATTGGCCAAACTCGTAGCAATAATCAATGCGTATTTTTATAGTTAAATTCCACTTCATCTGCAGTACGGGTTAAATAAAGAGACACGAGTGGCATATTCGAAGGGAGCATGTTTACTTGCTGGCGGTGGAAAAAGACAAAAACAAAAACAAAAGCCAGTGTGCGTGTGTTGGGGCTGTTTTGACCATCAATAAAATATTAATATTTGATCACAGCACGACGTGATACCAAAATCAAAGCTGCTTTCATGCAAGCGCGAGAAATGATAAAAGAAGATTTATACGGTTTGGGAGGAGAATTTGTAACTCTAAAAAGTCCCTACTGAATCACGTTAGATTCGTCCCCATTAGTTCAGTCCGAGTTTTCAGAGGGCGCCACGTGTTCTATCTGGTAATTTGTGCTCATTTTTCAGCCCAAATCAAAAGTAAACTAAATTACAACTAAGCTAGCCTAAATAATAATTAAATATAAGCTAGTTTCGTTTAGTTTAGTTTAATTTTAGGCTAAAAACTGAATTGAAATACCCACATAAAACACGTGGCGCCCTCTATAAACTAAGACTGAACTAATGTGAATGTAACTAAGACGCTTCAGTATGGGTCTCAGTCACAAATTCTCCTCCCCAACCCTATAAATTCTTGATAAAACTGAGTTGGGATACTTGGAATATTTATAAACAAGCCAGTTAAAAATGCAACCAATCTTCCACCATCCCCCCATCCATCCCCTTAACAGATGATGACACAGTTCTCAACGCAGAGTTTTACGACAAATGGCTGGCCTACAAGTTTGTGCCTGAAATCAACATAAAAATCTTGAATATTCGTACGTTTGTAAGGACCGCATTATTTAGGCAAACCATTAAGTCACGTTAATTACTTCCGTGGAGCATTAACGGAAATATTTTCCCTCTTTTCCCTCCACCCACCCCAGGCCATATTTTAATAATTTTGACGTGGAAGTACGGCGTTTTAAAGAAAAAAGTAACTTATATCATTCGTCTCGAAAATAAAGCTGAAATTCTCGCAACCATAAAACTTCAAGTTTAGGTCAGACGGGCTCGTTTAAGGAAAGGGGAGAACGGATGTCAAAATTCTGAATGCAAAATTCGTAAGAAAATTTATGACGAGCAGTTTTTCATTTCATTGTCTTGTTTAACCCTACACTAATATGTAAAAGAAATTTAGCCAAAATTTCCTGCTTTTGGAAAGAGGGATACACTGTAGATAAGCTTTAAAAAAGTACGTCATGTATATTTAATAACGTACGACGTGCATGCGTGTGTGTTCCTCTACTCTTCTTGAACTAACAGCCGTATTCCAGAAATCCACTCAGGTGTGAGTGTGAGAGGGCAAATATGAGTGCAAACATCTAAGGTAAGGGTCAACAATTTTACAGCCGTATTTCAGAAATCCACTCAAGTGTAAGTGTGAGAGGACAAATGTGAATGCAACCATCTAAGGTAAGGGTCAACAATTTTAGTACAACCACAAAAGCGAATGTGAGTGTCCTAACATCTGAGGGTATTTATATAGACGCGTTTTGACCCTTACACTCACATTTAGCTCCACTCACACTTGAGTGGATTTCTGGAATACTCCTGAGAGGCACCAACAAAGATGAGAGCAGCGCCAAATAAAATACAACGAAATAACGCTTCGAGGAGGACTTTTTCATTGCTGTAACTTGATTTTTTTACCCCCAAATACACGAAAACTGTTCATGACGTCATAGTTCGATCACGCAAAATAATAAGAAAGAAATCAACTAAACTACATAAAGTGTGGATCGATGCCAATAGAGTGAGCAGAGCGAACGATATATGGCCAATGAATTGTTAAAAAAAAGTACATTTGAAGAATTATGTAATCAACAGACACAGAGCTATTCGAAAAAAACCCTGCGACCCCCTCAGAACGGATGTTAACCGTCACCATTTGAAACTCGATAAAAACACGATACCTTATGTTCGAAGCGAAAATCTAATTAAACCGCATTGAATGTCCGTCTGGACGAAACGCGTATGCGTGAAAACTTGGTAAATTTGACAGGCTGGGTTTCTTATTTTACCACCACACTTCACAATTTTTTTAGGCAAATATCTTAAATTTTTTTATTTGGCAAATTTTTACTATAAATCCTTTCCATTTTTACAGCATTTAATTTCAGATAGGCCGATCACTAGTAAGTTATTGATGAACGTTCGTAATTAATTTTAGAATGCTTTATGCGTTTGGACTAAAGGGGATGAAAAGACGACATAGCGATTATGCGTGAAGCCGTGACAGGCCCCCTAACTTTGAATTAGAAGGTGATAAAATAAAGCAATCTATAACGTCGTTTTCAATTTATCGTGACACTGCCTATCACTTACCACGATCCGCTCTTGTGATTTGGATCTTCTCCATTTCCGCGGTTCCTCGGTTTATTTTTCACCTTTGAAAAAACCAAACTAAATTTTATGCTATGCTTCAGAATGTACGGTATACCGTGTTTTTAATGGTTTTTCACGTATTGATTCGAGTTTACTTTTGCCGGAGATCCATTACTTATTTATTCTTTTTCCTGTTACCGCACAGTTATCGGATGCGAGCGTTTGCGAGAGTGTAACGTTTGCTTTTTTTGTGTGTGTTGTTGTTGTAGTGTTTTTAAGTAGCAAGAACCCAAACTAGGTTATCTACCCCACGATGATAAGAGGGACAACATATTCTATGATGGCGATAGGTTACAATTAAAATATAACCACAAAAACACGCAGTAAGTAGTGTCCGTATAGTGACAACATTCGTGCAGAATTTGAATTTGAATTTATGAACGAGAGCCTCGACCGTCAGTCATGCGATGTTTTACAGAACTAGTAATTGAAAATCAACAACAATCAACACCATATTCCAGAACAACAACCTTGCTCTACCAAAAAAGAAAAAAAAACCAAGCATGTCCTTCACTGCTACTGTAATGAGAACCTATAGTCCACTCGGATTACCATAGATAAGCACTATTGTGTGCGCGGAGTATCTTGAGTCCTGGAAGTATTTTATGAGTGGCTACGTCTTCCTGGAGGGAGCGGCTTTAATCGACGGCCGCCATTGTTTTTGTAATCATTTTGGATATCAACAAGGCACTCTGCTACCAAAAACGTACAATAGGTTATCTGTGTTCGTTCTGCAGCGAACTCAAGATAGGCCGCGCACACTTTAGTAACGTCACTTTTACGTTACATTGCATTTCCCTAAACTAAAATTAAAGTACACTATACGAGTCTTGTGCATTTAAATCGGTTAAGGGAAGTAGTGAGGTCACGTCGGGTACCCGAGACCACTGTGCACAAGATTCAACCCCACTGTGTACATGACCTTACTTCACTGTGCACAAGACCCAACCTCGCTGTACAAAAACTTGGTTCTACTACGTTCAGAGGGGAGCAAAAAGTTTGGTCTGCTAACAATGATCAAATACAACAATCAAGATTTGTGGTATTGTTATGTTCCATGACATTAAGGGTTTAAGGGTTTAACGAGCGTTAACCACTCCTGGTCATCTGCCCGAAGCCCTAAGGCCCTATGTCTGCAACATGACATTGAATTGAACATAACAATACCATAATTTTTAATTGTTGTATTTGATTATTGTTAGCAGACCAAACTTTTTGCTCCCCTCTGTACAATACCTGCAAGTCCACTGCAAACAGGACCTGACCTCATTATATGCGAGATCTGACTCATCTGCGTGCTGGATCTGACCCCACAGCGCACAAATCCCAGTTCCACTGCGCACGAGAAGGCAGAAACTGTCGCTACGACTTCAACAATTTAGCTAAGAATTTTGCCAATGTGAGGCTCAATTATTACTCGCCCATTAACACCGTGTTCACAATAAAATAAAAAAAATTGCATTGCCAATGATTACAATCGTTGTTTTAACATCTCCCCAACCATAAAGGGCACCTGTCGGAGTCAACTTTGAAATGAATGCCAAATTTCATCCAGGTCGGATGGATAAGTTGTTTTTTTCTAAACTAAACTAGCTCCTAATAAATAAGTAACTAACTAATCATTAGCCTGAAATCAACGACATTTAGGTATATTCTGCGTAGCGTTTAAAAAGCATCTTTTATCCTTTGCTCATACAAGGCCTGAAACAACGCCTTCTGTTGTACTTTCTATTCAGGAAACCCCAGTGATCTGCACAACTTTATAACCTTTCTGTCGCTTCAATATATATATATATTTTTTAATTCGTTCCAGAATTGTGAAGGTCACTACGAAGCACAGAAAGCGATTGTGTGTAGTAACGTAAAAACAGAAACATAATAACAGATGATTATTCTTAAAAGCCTAAGCAAATTTTGATGGAAAAAATACCATCTCTGCGAAAATACAAGTGTAAATTTAAACGTAGTTGCTTTCAAGACCGCAGTTGGTTGTTGTTTTTTTTAATAAAAAATATTTAATAATTAAATAATTATTAAAAACATTCTTTTGGTATTTTATTGGCCAAGAGTAGTTATACGTAAAATTTGTTCAACTTCTCCCCATATTTGTTTCTTGTGAGCTGTGGAAGAATGTATTTTTCTTAGTTTGATACGTTTATTTTCCAGTTTATCCAAACGTTCATCGTTCATTTTAAAGATGTTATATTTTAACTATCGTATAATTTCTTAGTTGGTCTATGTTTGAAATTCCTAACTTCATGAAAATATTGTTTTATGGATTATGCACGAATTATGTATTTCGTTTTATGCACGAATCAATTGACAAATAAAACTTCGCTGTTTGTTTTGTATTTTCTGTAATCGTTCAATAACTGTTTTGTTGTCAGAGTCAGGGCCGTAACAAAGTCGTTTGGCGCCCGGGGGCAAAGCACAGAAATGGCGCCCCTTCCCATACACCGCGAAAGTACAAAGTCAAACAATGTTTAAAATAAACTTTCAAAACTTTCGGTTTGTTTGTCAACTGCGGTGTGGTCGTTATCGCCAACACCAGCAGTAGTTTTGTTTGCTACAGTCACAGTAGATTTTTTTTTAAATAATCACCCAATCTTCCTCTCAGTTTCTTACCCTCATCTTCTTGCTGACGA
>JAHWFP010207230.1:5121-24321 GCA_023313725.1 Lithobius niger | reverse complement strand
ACCACTAGTCGGCTTTTCCATGCTTGAGTATCCGTCCCCTTCATTTACCAAAAGTAAATGCACGAGTTTCCGTGCGTTTACCTATGTGAATTTACCAGAATTTAAACCATGGTTCATATTAGTTGAATTTGGGACTAGTAGCCTTCTTTTGAAGTCATGGTGTTAAGTTAGTATAAGGGGGATGGGGATGGATTATGTTGACATCATTCTGTTCCGTACTACCCGGGCCCCTCACTTACAAAGACACTGTACGCCGTGTTTTCCCCACACAGAGTGTGCTAAGTTAATATGTCTTGACATCGGCCTATAATTGGTGCATCGGTCGTATGCATTTATCAGGAGAGGATTTGACGGGTGCGGCGGGCGGAGAGGGGGGGGGGGGGTGCCTTCGTGACAAAACGAGGCCTTTCAGGGCTTGCCCACTCGGCCCTTTTGGAATAAATCCTCCTCTGGCTTTTATTTTACAGTATTACCAAAACCAGGCAAGAATGCTATCTTTGTTACCGTTTCATTTGATGGTTCAGCTATGTCTGTATTTCCTGCTGCCCCGAGGATAGTTTCTCTGCACTACCAAACTTCTTTCTCTAATATCTTCCTTGTTTTGCATGCGATTTTTGTTCTGCTTCCTGTGTTCTACAAGTAGCACGATCCCCCACAACTTTCTAATTTACTTCATGCCCGTATCTTGCGTAGGTTAGGAGATACAAACAAATTGGATGACCTTGAATACGACCTCCAAGGTCATTTTGGATGGCATCATCGGATTCGCCATAGGTGACTTCCTATACAAGTATGCTATTATCGGCAACCCATATCCAAGTCTTAACGATTTATTTGACTGGTACGAGACTTCTGGGACATACTGTATAGTTTGAATAAAAATAACCAGCTCCAGGAAGAAATTACCAATTTAAAAACACTGAAATTCCATGGCTGATGACATAAAGTATAGTGGGGCAGATGCACTACATAAAAATTCACAAAATTTACACTTCAACATCAAGTCGGGAGTTATGTCTGTGACAGCATTTTAGTAACTACAGGTGTGCCTCAAGGGTCAATTTTAGGACCACTTCTTTTTGTCGTCGTGTTTACATTAACGATTCGCCAATGATACTGCACTTCTTGCTACTGATAAAACCAAGCTTGGAAACCTTTAGCGGCTTAGTCGACACCATTTAAGAATCAGTTTTGTGTTTTTTTTAATTTTTTTATTATACCGGTACCGACATAGGCTTATATGTTTAAAAATTCGCTTGCTTGTATAAAACCTCAGATCAGGGGTCCGAAAGGTTGTGGTGTTAATTATTATTTGTGCATCTTGTGGTTTTCCTAAGATCAATTCTAAAGTGACCATATCAGACTTTCTGATTCCGAAGCTATCGTCGGTTTTACTTACGACTTTAATGTTAGTCTTATTTTGGCACCAATGCAAAGCTTGGTTGTAGGACCCACCGACTGAATTTGGATCCGTCTACAAATTTTGTTGCCTATGGCAGTTGGTTCCCAACCTTTTTCAAACCCCCATTCCAAGGTAAATTCCTTCGCTCGTCGGTTTCACACCTTAAGAAGCCAACGCTTTTTTTTTTGCATTTTAAGCATTTCAAACGTCGTCATTTCCTCATTAAAAAAAAGATAGGCCTCATATCTTATATAATTATACAATATACATTATAATCAAAGTCACGCCCACAAGGTTATTTTTGGATTAAAGAGATTAATAATTAGAATTAGATTTTAGAAGAGATAAAATTACTTTACAATTAATTAATTTTATTAATGATTAAATTTCAGGGGGAAAAAAGATTTTAAGATTAAAAGATTTTTTAAAAAGTATAATAATATTTTTTCCTGCTTATGTATCGCGACCCCCGAGAGGACGTCTGCGACCCCATTTGGGGTCGCGACCCATAGGTTGAAAATCATTGGCCTATGGTATGGATACTTCGGAGGGTTTGACGCGCTTCCAGCCGAAGCCATGGCTCCAGAAGTCGAGAGGGATAATTTTGCTAGGCAATTTTTTCGCAAATTCTTAGAGTGTTTTACGTGTCACGAGGCTGAGGTCAAGCTTCTAACCGACAGGCCACCTTACCCCACTGTCTGTCGTCCCACACCGGAATTGCTTGCAACAAATATTTCTTCGCAAATTGTGCAGTAAAACCATGGAGCATTCTGTGTGATGAAGTGGTATGTGCTTCAAGCTTGGAAACTTTTAAACGCTACTTGCAGAAATGTGATGTGTCTAAATTTTTGCTTAGCTTTTAAATTTGGTGCATTGCAAATTAGTCCTGCATTTCTGGCCTGTTTCTGTTTTGGGGACTTGATGTGGCTTCAGATGGTGTGTTATTTTTTCCATAATGATTATGTTTTATTTTTTATACTTTAGTCTTCATAGTGACTGAGGTTTTTATAGCCGAGGATTTTAAAAAACTTCTATTAATGTTTTAACTTTTTTGTGTGCCCATATCGGATATTTCATTTCTAGGTTTGTATTTTATCATTGTTCTTGATATTTACTTCAAGTTTACAGTTTTATTTTTTTGCATGAACATTCCTTTTTTTCTGCTAACCTTTCTGCGCGACTGGCGATGCCATCGGGATTTAAATGGACACCCGGTCTGCCTTATACCATTCCGCGTGCCAAATTACAGCTATGCGCAGATCATCATCCGAGCAATTACAGCGCCAAGGTCGGCTGGGGTGGTAGCTGCGATCCTCGCATAGCTGCTGTCTCGGTTAGCTTTGGGAATACTACACGAGACAGAATCAAGTCAACGATTGTGTCGTCACAAACCGGAATGATTCTCGTATTTTAAAATCACAATTTATAATTTTCTAGGCTCGTGTCTTATGGTTTTGCTTCGGCTATCTATTGGAATAACTCATTTTAATTTTTACCGCATTCGTCTATTAGATTTCAAATCTCATGGTAATTATTAGAAAATTAGTAGATGTACACACAGAGATGAAACGTCGTGATTATTGTACGCGCGCAATGCTTCGTTTAGTTGCGGATCGTTCTTAAATGTAGTTAACAATATTCAACAGAAAATCTCCTAGACGCCACATTTTAAAATAGTTTTTTAGCAAGGGAAAGACAAACGGTAAGTAAATAGACCTTCAGGGCCGTACTTGATGTGGTGGATCGAGAAAAATGGCGCTAGAAGGTATATCCATTTAATCATCCCTGGCAGGTCTTACCTTGGTGGCAAGGCAGTCGTACCCCATCTTCCTTCTTTTCCATTTTTTCCCATTCCCCTCAATGGACGTGGGGTGCACACAGAAGTTTTTAACTCTTATTTTAATGCTTTTCTTTTTCAGTGGCTTTTATGGTCCATTTCAGGCCTACTGCAAATTTGCAACAAACTTTTATTATTATTATAATTAGATGTCGAAGATTCTATCCCGTCCATTATGTGCTTCCAGGAAAATATATTATATAGGGTTGCAATCATCATTGTATAAGGACGCAATCCTTATTCATTGTTGTGCAATTACTGGCAATTCCCTCTAGCAAGAGGATAAAGGCGTGTCTGTCGTAGCAGTCAAGCCAGTGTTCTGGCTGCCTGTATGATAACTTTTGAACCCATTGTCCGATTCAGTTAAAATTTTCCGTATACATGCCATGTCCTATTTGTGGATTTAATTAGTTCGTACATCTACTAAAACAGGTCAAGGAATTTTATTGTGGGAACACTTCAGGTATGGATACAGTCAGGAGAACATAAAGAACAATCTGCAAATACAGTCAACCGTTGTGTAAACTCTACGCAGCATTTCCCAGAAATACACACCAATGCACTTGCTGACTGCGCTACTCTTACGTCTAATGCCTGCCTTTTTTAAGTTTCTTGCATGGTGGATGAGTTTACTGGTACAAAGGTTGGCCAAGTTGGCAGTGCAATCGTTATACCATAGATTAGAAAGTTAACTAGATACAGCATCTCATTTCTTCCAGTGCTACGCGGGGCCCTAGCGGTAGTTGCGGCTACTAATACCTCTGACAATGCTTTTGCCTTCGAAACAGCACGAAGGTAAAGCATTATCAAAGGTGGTATAGTATCCGCAACTACCGCTAGGTCCCCACGTAACACTGGAAGAAGTGAGATGCCATATCTAGTTAACTTTCTAATCTATGGTTATACGCTGGAAGAGCATTTAAACACACTCCAATACTCATCGTTTCTAACAGAATTAATTACACAGTCCCGATACTCCTGAATTTATAAACTTTTAGTGTATATTCTATAGAGCAGAAGCAGTGACGTTTCATTCGCCACGGAACTCCCATCTGGAGTCAATCGTTTGGATAGCTGCAAGGTGCACGAGACGAAAAAAGCAATGGCTTCTTCAGTCAAGCTAGTGGTTTGAGAGTGGATTTGTTAGGCCTAAAAATTCTCGTTTTTAGGGAATTTGTTTGCAGCAGCTTCAATTTTTAGCGAGTGGAATCTTTCCTTTTCAGTTACAAACTTAAAGACGCCTGTTCACCATTTTGATAGCGTTGCCAATATTCTAAACACAGCATCCACGTTCCAGATTATCCGTCATCCAGTAGGCTAATGTGGGTCACGTGATCTCGTTTTAGTCATGCAAATCGCGGCGCTGCTGCGGATAGTGTTGTTCCATTTTTAACTTACCGCTATTTTTCTTTATATTTCTCGAAGATTCTACGGTGCTGCATTTAGGGGTTGAAAAGGCGAAAAGGCACCTTTAAGAAATTTGACAATTATCCTCCGCCGGTGTTTGGTGGCTTACTTACGTGTTAAATAAATACGGATGTAAACCTATTTACGTTGCCTTTTGGACTTAAATATCAGACTGCCTGAGCGGGGAAATGAACCCACTATCTTTGAAACCAAGGACCTCGGTTCCACGGCATGTCGGTATGGCTCAGCGGTGGGACCTCGGTCTTTGGTTTCAAAGGTCGTGGGTTCAATTCCCCGCTCAGGCAGTCTGACATTTAACCAAAAAGCAACGTAAATAGATTTGCATCCGTATTTATTTTACCCTTCTCGGGCCCTTAGGCTTTCCGTCCTGTTTAATTACTTATTTACTTAATTACTTAATTATACTTACTTACTTACTTAATTTGCACTTAAATGTCAGACTACCTGAGCAAGAAATTAAACCCCCGTCCCTTAAAAGAAAGGCCGAAGTTAGGGCGCGTTTACGTAACGACTCGCCTTTGCATTCTCGCAGCTAGAACTCAATCGCGTTGGCAAAGGTGACATTGCCATGGTAAGAACGCTAAATGGATTAGTTAAATCCGACATCCTTTGAGTAAATACTTGCAGTCTTACAATCCGTGCCAATAATGTAAAGAAATTACTACTTACTGCGCAAGATGTGTGTTGAGAAAAATTTCTCTTTTGTTTCTATTGACAGGGAAATCTGTTTGGACCACACTCTACTGGCCAGGGACTCCATTCATCTTACGTCTCGTGGAAAGTGTGTGCTCCAAAATGAACTCTTGAAGGTTAATTTACCATCGGAAAACGGCAAATATTAACTTGGGGTAGCCCCATGCTTCCTACTCCTGTAGCACCCGTTTATTGTAATTTACATTGCTGTTCATTCAATGCGCGCAGCATTGTTCGAAATATTGGCTGTCTTAGGGATCTGGTTAGGCAAAATTTGTACGATGTGATTTTTATTGTTGAGTCATGGCTAAACCAGAGCTTTACCGATACCATGATTGTAGACCTACAGGCATACTCAGTGATTAGACGCGGTCTTGGTAGCCGGGGTGGGGGGCTTTTGGTCCTTCACCGTGTTGAAATTCCTTTTGTTATCGATGAGGTGGGTGTTTTTGCAGAATGCATTGCTCTTAGCATACCATGCTGCAAAATTTCCTTTATTTTATGTTATTTGCCAAATAGCTATGTTAACGATGGTATACTGAACCTCTGCACTTTTGTAAATCACTCATTCAACCCCGGCTATTCAAATCTTTTGCTGGGCGATTTTAATCTCTCAACAGTTGATTGGGAGCGAAATTGCGCTGAGGACAGTCACCACGAGTATTTTCTAGATTTGGTGGGTCCCTTGGGACTCAGACAGCTTGTTGATCAGCCCACCAGGGGAGGAAATATTTTGGACTTGATTTTTACTCAAGACGACCGTTTGGTCTATGACCTTTGTGTGGGTGACCAATTTGGGAATAGTGACCACTGTGTTGTTAACTTCTCTGTAAACCTTTCCCAATCGGGTTCTGCAAATTTTTCAGCACGGGTGCATAACCATGGTAAGGGAAATGTAAACCTTGTAAAACTCAAATCTTCGCTTGCATCAGTTGATTGGGACAGCCTTATTTTTAAGACTCATCCTTGTATCGATCAAGCTTGGACATGTTTCCATCGTGTGCTCATTGACCATATTGACGGATGTAGGGATGTGCCTAGGGCCGCCATAAAAGGTAAAATTTCAACCCCACGGTACATTCGTAATCTTTGCCATTGCAAATTAAAGCTTTGGAGAAGTTATTTAAAAAATCCGAACACAAGTACCTTGGTTGCATACAATGTTGCGCGAAGACTTTATACTGAATCTGTGGAAAATTGGTCCAAGGAACGGGAAACTGCAGTAATCCGGGAGGGAAACTCTACGGCCCTTTTTAAATTCTATCGCCGTAATAATGCATCAGCTAGTGCCCTACCTCCTCTTAAAGTTGACAGTGCCTTCATTTCCGATAATGCAGGGAAGGCGGAGGCTTTGGGTGAAGTTTTCGCTATGAACACCATTGCTGACGACAATGCAATTACACCGCCGCTAAGACAGATTTCCAACCCTACTGTAACATGTACTACAGTATCTTTTCCGCAGAGCTTAGTTGTTTCCGCTCTTAATAAACTCAAACCTAGTAAATCTTCTGGACCTGATGGCCTATCGGCATTTCTTCTCAAAACTTTAACCTCCGAAATAAGCTACCCCTTATCCAAACTCTTTACACTGTCTTTTTTACAAAGTAAGCTCCCGCAGATTTGGAGACAGGCAAACGTGATCCCAGTTTTTAAGAAGGGCTCCCCTTCGGACCCCCTAAATTATAGGCCTATTGCATTAACATGCGTGGCTTGTAAAATCATGGAAACCATAATCCGGGATAAACTAGTTTGTTTTTTGAGTGAACATTCAGTTATTCGTATGGACCAATTCGGATTCGTTCCGCACAGGTCTGCTACACACCAATTACTGCTGGTCCTAGACCACTGGACTAGCGCATTGGATGTAGGCGCTCTTTCGGACACTGTGTATTTCGACTTTAAAAAAGCCTTTGAGTCCGTTATTCATCGCAAACTCCTCCTTAAAATAAATTGTTGCGGTAGTGGGGGTCTCCTTAAAAGTTGGCTAGAGTCCTTCCTCCATTAACGCCTCCAGAGAGTACAAATTGAAAACTCTTTTTCTTCCTGGTCAAAAGTGCCATGTGGTGTTCCCCAGGGATCTGTTCTTGGTCCCCTTCTCTTTGTAATTTATTTAAATGACTTAAAATTCGAAAACAGTACCTTATTTGGGTTCAAGTTTGCGGACGACCTGAAGGTTGGTACCGCGACTGTCGACTCGTCACTTTCCTCGGATCTGGAGGCCCAAATCCAAAATGTGATTCATTGGTCGAAACAATGGCAGCTCCCCCTTTCCATCCAGAAATGCCACACTTTTTATGTAGGCAAACGGGATCATTGTTCAAGGTATACACTGGACCATTGTCTCCTGCCCGCTTCTGAAGAAGTGTGTGACCTCGGGATTTGGTTCACCAAAAATCTTAAATCTTCTCTACATTGTCGGAAGGTTTGTGCCTCTGCTTACCGTAGGTCCGCCATAGTAAATCGGTGCTTTACTTCTGGTAACACTACTACGAAGGTCTGGGCTTTTAGAGTCTTTGTGCGCCCGTTACTTGAATATGCAACTCCTGTCTGGTCACCTTATTTGGCACGCGACATCGATTTGATTGAGTCTGTCCAGCGTCGCTTTACAAAAGGCCTTCCTGGACTTAGAAATGTTGCATATGGGGTTCGCCTGGAGAGTTTGGGACTTGAACTTTTGGAATTGCGTCGAATTAAGTTTGATCTGATTCTTACATACAAGATTTTACACCACTTAATTGAGGTGGATCTTTCTTTTTTTGATCGGGCTCCAGATCTGATCAACACGCGGGGTCACAATTGGAAACTGTCTGTTCAATCAGCTCGTCTTGACTGTCGACATAACTTCTTTTCGGTAAGGGTAGTGCCTATTTGGAATGCCCTTGGGGTTGAAACCGTAAATGCAGCTTCTGTGGCTTTGTTCCGTAGAATGCTTAACTCCGAACCCTTGGAAAAATTTCTTAAACGGCCTCTCTCTGTTTCCAACTAAATTTAAGTTTTTTGGGGGCTTCTTCTTTTAATTGTGGATCGGTGTAAGTGGCTCCCCAGCCCTTCCGACTTCCTTCCGCTGGTTGTAGGCGGTAAATATGTATATTATATTATATTATTAAATCCTCATAACGAAACAATTTTCCCAAACGCTTCTGAACTCACGTTATTTGTTGTTTTCGTTGCGAGGCGGCAGACATAAAACCGCCGCCATGTTGGAATTTGAGGGGATTTTTAGCTTCTAGCTGCGAGAATGCAAAAGCGAGTGGTTGCGTAAACGTGCCCTTATACCGTGGGTTCAATTTCCGTGTTCAGGCAGTCTGACTTTTAAAGTGGAACCATCACCGATTGAAACGCAAACGAAAATACCATGGCGCCATCCAGCGGCGGTGAAATTGCTAACTTTTATAGCTTGCTCCCAGATGCACGACGACGTACCAAATTTTCACACAATAATTAAGAGGGTCATGGCTTGAATGTTTCGTTAAAATAAATGCCGTTGTGCATTTCATCACTTGGTGCAAGCAAGTGCTAGATAGTGCTGGGTAGCGCTAGATGTTGCCAAATTCTGCCTACTTTCAATTGGTGATAGTGCCACTTTAAGTCCAAAAGGCAACGTAAATAGTTTTGCATCAAGTAGCGTAACTAGAGGGGGGGGGGCAACGGGGCGATTCTCCCCCTCTTTGAGATTTTGAAAGCTTATTCGGCAAATTGGCCAAGTCACTTTTTCCATAGCTGAAAAATTATTTACCGTCAGATGGCTGCATTTTGAGGTCAAAGACGCAACTTTCATCTTAGCTAATTTATACTTCTATTGTTTCTCTTTTAAATCACTAAAGTAACCAGGTAATAGATGGAGAAATATGAAAATCAGTAAAGATAAACAGTAGTAATTACTAACTCCATATTTTGCTGAAAATTCCCAACATTTCTAACCAAGTATCAGTGTTTAAATAATAAGTATCTAGTGTGAAAAACTGAATGATTTACATTACAAAATTTTTTTATGCGTATAATGCAGTCAGCAAAGCTGGTTTTATAAAAATGTTTCCAACGGCACTTTACAAGGCCAGAAAATGCCGGAAAATAGCAAAAATGCATCAGCTTCCGGGGCTCAGCTTCCCCCTCAGTACAAAACCCTAGTTACGCCACTGTTTACATCCGTTTTTATTTAGCACTTTTCTAGCCCATTTGGCTTTTCCGTCCTGTTGAATCATCTAAAGAAATGCACGACTGACTATGATTCACGAGTCTTTCGCTGTCCAAGGATATCAAGTCCGCCGTTTGCATCTAATGCAGTAAAAAAAAAAAACTTTTTTTTGTATTGTGCACAACTCCCTTTTTTTCCCTCGTTGCGCAGGTGATGCCTTGAAAACGAAGAAATGACAAGGGTCAGATCGAAGCAGGTGGAAAGTGTGTCGCTGTTTTTATTATTATTTCTGTGTTATTCTTTATCGATCTGTTTGATGTGTGCGTTTGATCCACGATCGATCGCTGACTGACCACTTCAGTTGAAGGGAGCTGAAGAAGATAGAAAGAATAGCCTACTGAAGCCTATTTTGATTCTTAGAATGGCTACACATACTCTTATTAAAGGGATATACCTCCCAGCGCCATTTTTCTCTATCCTCCACATCAAGTACGGCCCCAAAGGTCTATTTCCTTACCGTTAGTCAATCCCGTGGTAAAAATCCGTTTTAAAATGTGGCGTCTACGAGATTTTCTGTTGAATATAGGGGAACTTTATTTACGTTCGTCCTGAACGAATATGATGCTTTGCGCGCTGCTTACAATAACCATGACGTTTCATCTGTGTGTGCGTGTTCTAATTTTCTTTTCTTTGGTAAATAATTACCATGAGATCAAAAAATCTAAAAGACTAATGCGATAAAAATTAAAATTAATTATTCCAATAGATCGCCGAAGCAAAATTATAAGACACTAGCCATGAAAATTATAAATTGTGATGTTAAAATACGAGAATCATTTCGGTTTATGACGACACAATCTTTAACTTGATGCTGTTTCGTGTACTATTCACAAAGCCAACCGAAACAGCAGTTACGTTCATCGCTGCATGGAACGCAGCTACCACCCCAGCCGACCTTGACGGTGTAAATATGTGGATGACGATCTGTGCGTGGCTGTCGTAAGGCAGGCGGAATGTTATAAGGCAGGCCGGGTGTCCCTTAACGGAAACTGTCGCAAGAACGTCTTTTGACGACAAGTCCATGGACGTAAAAAGTCTTGGAGCTCCAGGAAAACTTTAAACGGAAGGTATGAAACATTATTAGGGTTATTATAGTCACCCGCTGCAGAGACGCGAGGAACTACTGGGCCGCCATCTGTCGCCTATCTTTGAAGACGTCATCCCATTTCGTTCAAACTAGCCGCATCGATTCTGCTTCTTTGGGACTGTCCACACATTGCGTCACACTCCTGGGGGTGATTGACTCATTGTGAATATTGTGACACAGGGGTGGGGGTATTTCCAAAATGTGACATCATAATCTTGCATCAAATTTTGATGTTCACGTCACCTTAATTGTTGGCGCATTATTTAGAAAAACACATTTATATACACAGAAAAATACAAGATTTTAAACCCGTGGACTCGAGACATTTGAAAAAAATACGATAAATTTAATTATAAATAAATGTAAAGTACTTTGAAATATTGCACATGGGGTGGGAGTGACTGCTGAAGTGCGACGTAATTATTAGGGGGTGTTTTAAAGTTTGCGACATTTATGATAAAGGGGTAGGTGGGTGGGTGTTTCAAAATAGGCCAAGAAGCGTGAGGTAACATATGGACGGTCCCTTTTTTGAGGATTTTAGTTGGTCAACCAATAAAACTGGTTATTAGGAATCACATGTTATGGGCTCTGGGCGACAATAACCACTGAGCACTATTCAAAGTTATAACATGGGTAGAAACTTTAAAGACGCCTTTTCTCGTGACCCACAACGGCCTACTGGATAACGAAGAATCTGGAACGTGGATGCTGTGTTTAGAATATGGGCAACGCTATCGAAATGGTGAACAGGCGCCTTTAAACCCAACTCTCTGCTTAATACAACGCCATTAACGAGGGAATCCGATTATTGGCGGTCAAGTTAGCTGCGGCAAATCTAAGGTTTTTTTTAGCGCTGCTTAACTATAGGCACCAGCGTTCAGACCGTTTCGACCTTAGATTCCCACACTGGAAGTGCTTGCAACCGATGTCAATGGTTTTCTCCCGTCCATTCACCTGGCCCCCTTGTTTATGCGATCCAGAAGAATATACTAAAGACGGTGGGGGAGGGGGGGGGAGTTCAATCATTAATCTTGTTGTGCAACAATGACTAGCAATTCAGCCTAAGAACAAAATAAAGAATTATCTGTAATAGCAGCCAAGCCAGTATCCTGTTGCATGTAAGCCTGTTACATCCCTGCATAGCTTTGCGTTAAAGGTAGGGTAGATTCTGCCTACAAAACTGTCATTGCAAAGCAGTCGCGTCACCTTTTCCAATTTACCGTTACAAACAAACAAAAAATATTTAGATAAAAAATATTACGTGAGTCCATGACTGTATATTTAATAAGTTGAGGAGGGAAACGACGACAGGGAATAAGTGACTAAACTGTGATTTATTGTGTCACTGTCAAAATAAACAAGAATTTCATAAAGAAATACATAAATTGCTTACGCAAATAAAATTGCAACATTATTATTTTCGTAGGCGAAAGACAAAGCTCTCTATTGGGTGGTTTCGATAGGCGGGTTGTTATTGTCAGTTTCATGCAAGAATTTCATGAAGAAATACATAAACTGCTTATGCAAAAAATCGCAACATTGTTATTTTCATAGACAAAAGACAAAGCTCTCTATTGGGCGGTTCCGATAGGCGGGTTGTTATTGTCAGTTTCGTGTGGTTTTGTGTGGTTTTGTTGTTATTGTCAGTTGGTTAGGTTAGGTAAGTTTGGGGTTTGGCATTTCATACTGGGGCAGTTAATTGGTTAGGTTATGTTAATGATGATTTAACGAGTTTCCGCAATTTGGGATCAAATTGTAGTGCCTTCCGTAAAAATTAAAGGTAGGTTTTTTTCTCTTTTTTCGAATTTCGGGCCGTGTGCGTAAAGGGAACATGGGAAGAAAACGGGCTCTCGTCCGATTTTTTTTTTTTTAATGGACTAAGAATTACCTGCTGAGTAATGTTTTCCTCTTCCTTTTTTGGGGCAAACGCACTGTTTGGCCGTGGTGAAGGTCCAAAGTTAGCACCGCGCCGCGCCAGAAAGCATGAAACTGGGCGAAAGTCCGGCAAGTAAAACGCCAAACCCCAACCAGTTCATTACTTCAAGTGAGCCGGTTCCTAACCTAACCGACAATAACAACAAAACCGCACGAAACTGACAATAACAACCCACCTATCTGAACTGTTTACGGGAAAAAAAATATCAGCTGAGAACCTGGGAAGAAAACGGCCTCTCGTCCGTCAGCGCAAAGAGTGCGGCTTTCAATAATTTCTGACGGCCTAACGAAACCTTTGCCCCAAAATTTTATGCGAAAATGTTGTTCAGTTGATCATTTTACGTCATTCTAGCCCAACGAGAGATCAATCGGTGAGGATCCCTTATTCTTCCCATAAGCCGCGTAAAGTAAACTTGTTCCCTCTATTGTTTATTTTACTATCGAAAGTGATCGTGGAATGAATTTATAATTCTGCCTTTATTCCGTTAGCTACGCACCTAGTATGCACTATCGCATTGGCTCACACGTTTATCGAATTGAATATACTACAACAAACTGTTACACTAAATAATCGATTATACAATAATTACCTGATTAACAGGAGCCAGATAACTACACGAATTGCCAATATGCGTAGAATCCTAGGATGCCTTCTCGGCGAACCGTAAAGTAGCCGCCATTTTTTTCAGTGGTTTGCAAATAGCCCAACAACAGATAGAATTCCGTTTTCCGTGCTTGTTGTCAAAACCTGAAGTAAGCTGGGCCATTTCCGGTTCAACTTTTTTTTCATACAGAAACATAATTGGCAAAACTTTTAGTCAAGGACTATAACCCTTCATATGCAAACGATTTAGCCACAAACTGTTCAATAACAACGCCTACATTTTGCTGGCACGTCTTCAAATAGAAATCATGAAAAATCGACTAATATTTCAGTCACTTCCGGCCATATGGTATAGGCAGGAGTGTAATAAACCTACGGACATGGTATATCATTTTGCTCCTGGTATAGTTGATAGGCATGACCAGGGAGCTTGGATTATACGTAGCTTTGATAGGGTGGCCCCACTCGGTGAACGCGTCTGAGCTATAGCACAGCTATTTCTCGTGGGAAGGTATACACGAGCGAGATTCAGTTAGTGACGTTTTTGCTCCCAAATCAATCCTCGAAGCAGACGACGCATAGTTTTTCGAAACCAACAAAAAGGTTTGTTTTAACTAGCCAGTAGTTTTTAACGAAATTAATGAATAATTATGAAATATCCGATCGCTCAATCTTTGCTGAACGTTAAATTACACATTATTAAAACAAAACGAAAAATTCTTACCAGAGCACCCGAGACGAGAGTAGATGACGTAGTTACGTTGAAACCAAAACAATGGCATGCGTTTACGATGGACGCTTGTGGACGGTGCTCCTCTCCTTCTGCTAACAAACGTTGCGATTTTCAGTCGCATTGTCGACTGTGCTGGTAGGTTATTGCACTTTAAAACAATTTAAGCAATTGGAGCGGTCTAGCTTACGTTTGATGATGCGTACTCGTTCGTTTGTTAGTCCAATTTTGTGTTGATTCATCGGAAAAATCAAAAGCCAATAAGATGCAAGAATCGGTAAAGTGGCGCGAAAAATGGGAGCAGAAACGTCAGACGCGTTTGAAGTATGCAAAGCAGCTACCAAAATCTCGCACGGTTTCTCGCGGTACAGCGTAAGGGCGCGTTTATGCAGCGATTCGCTTTTGCATTCTCGCAGCTAGAAGCTAGAAATCATCTGAAATTCCAACATGGCGGCGGTTTTAGCCATGTCGACTCGCAAGGAAACCACTGAATAATGAGAGTTCGAAAGTGACTGGAAAAATTTCGTCAGGAGGAATTCTTTATCTTATTGTCACGGATTATAAGACTTAAAGCATTTACTCAAACGAGGTCGGATTTAGCTAATCCAGATACCGTTGTTACTATGGCAACGACAACTTTTCCACTGAGATTAAGTTCTAGCTGCGAGAATGCAAAGGCGAGTTGCTGCGTAAACGCGCCCTAATAGTAAGTTGGTCCACCCTATCAAAGCTACATGTAATCCAAGCTCCCTGGGCATGACCTGTTCAAATAAACGACTGGAGTGGGACGTAACGTCATTTAACAATAGCTCACGACGCAAGCCCTTTTTCTTCCCGACTGTGTTTCAATAACTGCTTTATGCATTACATGCATAAGCAGTTAAAAAAAAACCAAGAGTTATCTCAAGGTAAAGAAGTCTTATTATTAACTTTTACCGGTGTGTTTATCGCTTGCCTTTTTTTCCGTTTGTTACGCGATAATGCACAGACATCGCGCTGATTTGCAGCAAGATTTTTGACGAGGGGACCTAATTTATGAGGCCGAACATCAACCTACGTTATATTTTTTCGCCAATGTTCTTTCTGATTTCGTATTTCGTACACATCTCTATATTCTCAGTTTAGTCATGTACGGTGAAAATTACTTCTCTGGAATTCGGTTTTTTTTTCAATCGGCCAGCAGTTTCGTCGTTACGTCTTGAGATATACAGGATGTAACTGAAATATCTGTCACAATTTGTCAGGGTGTAGTCCATGATCAAAAATAAGACTAAAAAGTCCTATAAACATGGGACCGGAAATAATGCACCCGTCATTAGTTACAGCACCCCCCCCCCCACCCAAAGTTTGGGGTAAAATGACTTCCCCCCCTAATCTTCCCAAACCACTACGAATGGCGCATAACCTTCTTGCATTTTCATTACTTCGTAATGATAAAGTTAATTTTATGCACCACAACGTTGTGGATGGGGCCGTATAGAGGTGGGGGGGGGGGGGGCAAAGTAGTTTGGGGGAGACTTCTTTAGTAGCTTTACTGAAACAAATGTTGCGTCACCAAGCAGAGCACCAGATTCCAATTTGGCGTTTGTAATGTTGGCGGTGTAATGTTTGTTTCGATAAAAACGAAAGACGTTCTGCCTCGCCCCCCCCCCCCCCAACCCACCCGTCATGCTGCCCCATCCACAATGTTTTGAGATCCCATAATAACATTAACATAAAGCGCTGCAATTGCAAAAATGATGTACTAACATGTATTGAATTGGAAGGATTAAGTGGAAAGTTATGAAAGATTTCACCTTCTTTTTGCCCCTAATTTTCGGGGGCTGTAACTGAAGACGGGTGCATTTTTGAAAGCACATTAGGGAGCATTCCTACACGAGTTAATTTCTATCTGGTGGGTGATTGCTCTCGATTTCAACACAATTTAAGCTTTTGTACCGCATTATTATTATTATCCAAGTACCTGAAATGTGCCCGACTATGCTTCAGGTTATAAGACACTTGACGCTCTATGGCGTCGCGTACAATGGTTGACAACCTCGACAACTGAATTGATGTGATGTTTGTTGTGATGTTTGTTGCCTAACTTGGCGCGACACACTAGCGTGTGTCTAGATATGATGCACCTACACGTTAGACGGTTTGCTTGCGTACCACGTTCAACAGCAAAAAACGGTAGGCTAAAAAACGGTAGGCTAAAAACGGTAGGCTAAAAAAGAATGGAAATCTTCAAACGTTTTCCCATTTTCCCAGAGTTTCATATTTCAAAGCGGAATATGCTATCCCATTAGACTTTATTTTCGGTCTTGAAGGGGATGGAATGTGAAAGAAAAGAGGCTGGAAAAGGGGGGGGGGATTTCTATTTCTTTTTTTTTTCTGACTAAATCAGATGAGGTTGGTACACAATAGGAAATTTCTTTTCCTCTCTCTCTTTTAAATGGCACTGAGGATGAGGAGCCACTCCTCACATTCTTTCACTGTAGCAAGGGTGACTCCCAAAATTTATTCATGGAAGCACGTATAGCTTTTCGTTTATAGAAGTACGTAAAAACGGTTAAGCGAATGAAAAGGATCGTAAGCTGAAATTGAAAGAGAATCTGGTTCAACCAGCTAACCTGGGGAAGTAATTTCGATCCCCAGTCGGAGTACAGTCTTTTCTTTCTTTCTCCGAGTAGCGCATCTTGTCCTGTCTTCACGAGTCCAGTCTTTATTGTCGACTGTTTGATTAGGTATCCCTTTACCTTGTAATTTATTGTGATTTGTTATTTACTTGGCAGCTCAGTAACTAACAAGTTAAAGGCCGGTTGCCTCCAAAATTAGCATTGCATTTTTGTATTTAATCTACTTAATTAAACCATAAGCTGAATAGAATGTCGTTTATTGACTCATGTTTCTTAGGCATAAATACTTCGTAGTAGTAATTTAAACTATACAAACAAAAATTATACGTAATACATGGTGATGGTAGTCAAACATAAATAAATAACGCATTCTGTAATGAAAATTATAAACTGCCGCGGGCTTCACTTGAAGTGTCGAGAGAATTCACAAAGCTCCAATCAGTGTTGACAGCATCTCAAAGCTTTTCGTAAAACCAGTGGAGATGGGAAAGCCAACACGCCATATGACCATGACTCGTCAGTACTGCATGTATCAACCACTTCATCTTGAGGTCGACGTGTTCAATTGGATCCGTAAAGTAAGAAGATCATATCTCGGGTTCGGTGCCAGTCTTCACGACCTCCATTTTGTCGCTTATCTTCCTGCCCATTTTCGGTGCTCAGTCATGGCCTAGTATCAAACATATCCGGTGCCTAATGCCCAATGAGACAAAGCAGACACCTTTCAGGGAAATGAGCTTTATCGAAGCGGGACTTGGGTGAAGACTCCCTGGCAAGGTATCCAGTTACCAAGTATAATTTAAAATGATATTATATAAGAGCGAGATATAGATATAGGGTGAACTTTAGTGAGCTTTAAAGTAGACATCTTTGCATTCTCTCTTTTTATTTCTTATAATTACTATCACATTCTTGACAATATTGTCGTTCAGCACATACCCCCGAGAGGCCAGGAGCAACCTTAAGTAAAAGGGCACAGATATTTTATTGGACATTTTTCCTGGGGACCTTTTTTTTTTATTTGCTCCCACCCTTTTTACTTTTTTCTGCCTTTTTCTTAGCCATTTTTACCCTTTTTACCTTTTTAGGACTTTTTTCCTCTTTTTTAGGCCTTTTTTTTTTACCTTTTTAGGCCTTTATATCTTTTTAGGCATTTTTTGCCCTTTTTAGGACTTTTTTAGGCTGTTGGGCACTTTGTGAGGCACCGCCGCCTGCAAAAGTCGACACTGAAAGACTAATTTTTTTTACACAAAGGGTAATTTTAGGAATTCAACCATGGACTGCAGCGTGGGCACACCTGGTGCTTGTTTATTGACACTATTTCGCCAAGAAGAAGGGGATGAGAGATCCAGAGAGCGAAGTGAGAAGCCAATGAAGAATGGGACCTATTTGAATTATACGCAAAAACAAAAAAGATAAAGTGTTCAGAGCAGGATGCAATTAACAATTCTTAAGATTGAACCAAGAAAACGCATGCAAAGTCTGGTACTAACACAAATTAGCAGCGACGTGCGGTTCCTGATGTTCGGTTCTGATGTCGGTTATAGCGTGCAGTTTACGCAGCACAATTTATTTGAATAAAAAATAATCTATATACAGAATCAGGCTGAAACATTAGTAACATGTAAAGCAGAAAGTTGGTCTGATGTATTTGTGACGGATGTAAGAAATGTCAGTATTGTTGACAGTATTGTCGTGTAGAGGACCACTGCCCCGTATTTTAACATCGCCATTGCTGCTGAATTCTTAGAAAATGTGGCGAATGAGATAAACTAAGAGTTAAACGAAGAGAAATGAAAGAATAGATATTAGTTATTGTTTGTGTATGAAATGAAGCCTTACGAAAAACGCCTACTACACTCTGATCATATGATTGAACGTTTTTGATGTGGAATGTCTGTCAGCAGCATAAAATTGGCAACATGAAATATCCTCGAGCCTAGAAAGATGACACAGAATGAGCGAGTGACACCTGTAGTTGAGTGTAAATAAAGACGTCAAACGGCACCCAGTCTGGATTTTTTTTTCGTTTTGTTTCCACATGAACAAGGACGACCGTGTATAGCCGAATTTGTTTTATTCGATCATTTCCCAGCAAGAAACTTCAGTGATGCATCTTCAGTTTCACAAAAAAAACCTTAATAGCCTTTTTCTGTTTCGTTGTTATTTTTACTTATGGGAGTCGAACCCAAACCAGGCTTCTGCCCCACTGTAGACGACGAGAGGGAGAATTTAGTTTTGAGAAATCCAAGCAGAAAGTCCTGGATGATTGCTAATTTCCCAACAAGAAACATTGAAAACTGCATCTTCAGTTTGAACAACCGCCGTAATACCTCATTTGATTCATTCGACCATTTCCACCCAAGAAACATTCAACAATGCATCTACAGTGTGAATAAACACCTTAATGCCTCGTTTGATTCATTCGACCATTTCCCCTCAAGAAACATTCAAAAATGCATCTTCAGTTTGAACAAACAACGTAATACCTCATTTGATTCATTCGACCATTTCCTCCCAAGAAACATTCAACAATGTATCTACAGTCTGAATAAACACCTTAATGCCTCGTTTAATTCATTCGACCATTTCTTCTCAAGAAACATTCAACAATGCATCTACAGTGTGAACAAACACCTTAATGCCTCGTTTGATTCATTCGACCATT
>JAHWFP010207229.1:0-19031 GCA_023313725.1 Lithobius niger | reverse complement strand
ACGAAAATGTACAGGGGTGGACTGGCTAACATCAGTATGGAACTAACTCTAATTATTATAGGAGAGAGTGCTGGTCGTCCGTACTTCATGAAGGACTTGAGGGATGCTCTGGCTCCAATTGTAGATTTGAGGAAAGTCTCCGGTATGGCCTGGCTGTGCGCTAACAACGCCTTCCAGGTTATGTTTGTGGACGCGGAATCCAAGTTATTGGTCAAGAGGGTAGGAAGCCTTCTACTCAACGGCCACCCAGCAACTGTGCACGATTTGTTTGTGCGGACCCTTCGGATAGGGGTGCACTGGTTGCCCCTGGACTTGCCCGATGTGGAGTTGAGGAGGGCATTAACTAATTACGGTGAGGTGTTAAGTGTGCGACACGAATATCATGAACTGGAAGGTTTGAGTCATTGTCGTACGGGTGTCCGTTCGGTTGTAGTCCGTTTGAGAGACTCTACTCTGGTTGAGGACATTCCGGACATCATTGGCGTTAAAGGTGTGCCGGCCCTCCTGGCTGTACAGGATAGGTTACCGCGTTGCCTAAAATGCCGGCAGCGTGGCCATCTTCGAAAATTTTGCCCGTACGTTTTCTGCTACCCGTGCAACTCATTTATCCCGAAAAGAGCTCCGTGTGTGCATCTGGCCCCAGCGGACCCAGCGGATGTGCCTCCAGTGCCTCCAGTGCTGGATCTTGTCGTACCAGAAGCAGTCAGCAAGGACTCTGGCCCGGCCCCTGGCAGCGACCAGGCTGAGTGGGAGGTAGTGCATCAGCGTAAACCACCGAAGCGCAGGAAAGTGTCGGGGGCCCAATCTTCTTTGGCGAGTTCTCCACCGCACTCCAAGCAACTGGCAGTTGATTGCCAAAACCGATTTTCTGTGTTGCCTCCTGATGGTGATCCAGCACCTATTAACTATATGTCTTCAGGTCTTGTGTGTGCCGTTCAGTGTGCAGCTGACAAAGTCGGTCCTGCGGGTTCTGATGGTAGTCAAATGTGTGTTTCTCCGGATGTTCGCTCAGCTTCCAACCCTGCTGAACGGGGAGTTGAAACCGTCAGTTTTTCACGTCAGGTGAGTTTGTCCGGCCCTGACCGTGGTACTGATGCGGTTGCTCCAGAGGGGGTGGCCGAGGATGGTGTGTCCAGTCAAGTGGGTGGTTCTCCATCTGACCTTGGGCCTGCCTCCGTGTGTAGTGCTGTTTCGCCTGCTGATTCAGCGGGACCGGGAGGCACTCCCGTTACAAGTTGGGCAGATGACAGTGAGGAGCAAATGTCAGACGGTACTTGTAACAGTTCGGGTAGTGTTAGTGGTTCTAGCACGCTTGGGGGTGACGGGGAGGTGGAGTTGTTGGAAGTCGAGGTGACCCCGTAATCCTGTTCTAATATTCTTGTGTCCGTCTGTGTTTCCCCCAAACGTCCCTGTTTGTCAGTGTTTTTCCTCTCAACCCCATTATAATTCACACTCTGTTCCTGGAACGTCAGAGGGGCGGCTAACAAGGTTGAGGACATAGAAAATTTATGCAATAAGGTTGACATTTTGGGGATTGTGGAGACTAGACTCCCAGATGGGGTCACCCCTGTTTTTCGCGGGTACAACAGCATTATGGGCCCTGGACCCTCTGGTGTTCGTGTGTTCATTAAGGACATGATTATTTGTTCCCCTCCCTTTTTTCAGACCTGTGCGGGTGTTGATTCATGTGTCTTCAGGATTTGGTGGGATCATAAATGGGTTACCATCGGTTCTGTGCATGCCACCGGACGTTTTTCAAGGCACGAGTGGGTGGGGTGGGTTGACTCGCTCCCGAGACCTCTTGTTCTTGGTGGCGACTTCAACGCACATCACTGGCTCTGGGGTAGTGCCTGCTGTAACACCAGGGGGCGTTTGATTGCCGATTCCTTGTGTCGCCTTGATCTGGAGGTGATCCAGTCGGGGGTCCCTACTTTCTTGAGGCGCTGTGGTGGGGCTTTCCAGGAATCTGTCCTGGACTTGTTCCTTTGCTCTACTGGCCTTGCTTCGATATTCTCTTTTGAAGTCTCCTCGGATCTTGGGGGCAGTGATCACTTTCCTGTGGCCCTGTCCTGCTGCAGTTCTTTTACCTTTGTGCCAGATACCCGGCAGCGCTCCCGTGGACCACTCGTAACATCGGGGGACTTTGCCCCCTGGATCCAAAAGTGGATTAAGAAGAGGGCTGGCCCCTGGGGACCAGGCACCATACGACAAGGGGCTATTAGGAAACTACCTGCGTGGTGGACGCCGGCCTGCCGGTGTGCAGTCAGGGATAGGCGGAGGGCCTGGCAGCGGTTCCAACTTGTTAGGAACGATCTTAGGTGGTTTGAATATGTTGGGATCGCTCAGGAGACCAGGTTCATCCTCCGAAGGGAGAAAGCCCAGTATGGTTACAGGCTCTGCGACCGAGTCTCCCAGGTCATGCCTCTGTCGCAAGTATGGTCTTTAATCCGGCCACAGGATGTTCGTCCTGCGGTGTCGTGGGTGTTCGGCGATTCCGGTGAGGTTCTCCGTGGCCCGGAGATGGCAGCGGCATTCAATAACAACTTTGCAGCGGTTTATGGGTCTCCAAGGGGGCCATCCCCACCCCCCTCTGTGGTCGATGAGGTTTCCGGCCATTTGGATTTTCCACTCACTCTGCTCGAGCTATCGGCAGCACTTGGCTCCTGTAAGGCCGGAGGTGCCTCTGGGATTGACCATGTCTCATATGCTGACCTCCGGAGTCTTGATGACAGTGGTCGGACCGAGCTCCTCGGTTTTTTTCAGAGTAGATTTGACGGTGCGCCGATCCCACAGACATGGCTTTTTTCTGTCCTGGTCCCTGTTTTGGGAAGGGGCAAGGTTCGCACTAGCGTAAGGAGCTACAGGCCTATTGCCCTCCTTTCCTGCCCACGGAAGGTGTATGAGAGAATTCTCATAAACAGGCTGGTATGGCAGGCGGAGGCCTCTGGAAAACTCTTTGGCGCGCAGTTCGGCTTTCGGAAGCATCGGGGTGCTCAGGATGCTGTCTTGTATCTTGAATCGGGCATCCGTGAAGCTTGGCTCAATGACTGCTTCTCCGTGGCTGTCTTCCTGGACATCAAGGCTGCATACGACATGGTGGATGTGTTGTGGGTTGGGCAGGCCTTTGATGACCTGGGGGTCAGCACGAAGCTGAAAAAGGCTATTCTGGCCCTCCTTGGGACTCGGAGCTTTGCGACCAGGGTGGACGGTTGTTGGTCTGGCGTCCTATCCACGGATAGGGGACTCCCGCAGGGCAGCTGCCTCAGCCCCGCCATCTTCGCTGTGGCAATCAACGCTGTGCTCGTGGAACTTAGTTCCTTGGTCAACGTGGTTGCTTATGCGGATGATGTGGCTGTGTGGCTGACTGGTAGGGACCTACCTATCCTTCTGGCTGCTTTGGAGAGGGCTGTTGGTTATGGCTCCCGGCTTCTCGCGGTCAGGGGGCTCGCCCTGTCGGCCGCGAAAACTGAGTTGATGATATTCCGCCGCGGATAGGCTGTTGAGGGATCAATCACTGTGGATGGCTTGGTTGTCACGTCCAAGTCCA
Source organism: Lithobius niger (assembly GCA_023313725.1). Lineage (NCBI taxonomy): Eukaryota > Metazoa > Arthropoda > Chilopoda > Lithobiomorpha > Lithobiidae > Lithobius > Lithobius niger. The sequence goes on along the minus strand of JAHWFP010207229.1, from coordinate 15,484 downwards.
AGGTGAGGTACCTTGGTTATTGGCTCAACACTGGCCTGGGTTGGTCTCATGACGCTACTGCGGTCAAGGAAAAAGTTGCCAGACGTACCAGTATGCTCCGTGCGATCGCGAACAATAAGACCACTGCGCGGCGTGCTGTGGTTGCTACATTTTATAAGGTGTATGTTCGGGCCTGCGTGGATTTTCACGCTCCTGTTCTTGTTAGTTCTGCCCAGGCGATCAGGTCCATTCAGGTCGCCTTAAACGACTGCCTGCGGTGTGTAACGGGTTGTTTGCCTTCCACCCCCATTTCGGCTCTCTTGGTGGAGGCAGGCGAGGTCCCGCTTGACCTCAGAGCCAGGGAACTCCTTGTCAGAGTGTGTCATAGGGCCATTGGAAGGGGCACCGGTGACCCCCTGGCTTGTATCATCAAGGACTATGCCTCTCTCCCCCGGGGGGCCCGTGAACTCCTCGGTGCGCCGGGTCTGGGTGCATCCCTCCTCCTTGATGCCGGGCTTGCTGGTTTCCCCAGCCCGTCCCTTGTTCGTCCACTATGTCCATGGGTATGGTGTGGGGTTGCGAGCTTGGCAGTCCAGGATGGGGGGGGGGATGCCCCTGTTACCGGTGTGCAGGTTTTTTGCGATGCCTCTTTTTTCCTCGAAGCCGCGGAAGGGGGTGTTGGCGTCTGTGTCCCCAGCCTCCGTCTTGAGTATAGTTTCTGCCTAGGAGCTCTACCCTCGGCCTTTGTTGGGGAACTTGTTGCTATTTCTCTGGCTTTAGATGTTGGTATGGACTTGCGTCTCCCCAGGTTTTGTATCTTGTCGGATTCTCTCGCTGGGATTGGTTTTTTGAGGCGCAATTTGGGTTGTATGTCTGTGACACATCCTATTGCGTACGAGATTGGGTGGAAGATCTATGCCGCTACTATGTCTGGGCTCTCTGTTGCTGTTGCCTGGGTCCCGGGACATTCCGGGCTCTTCGGCAATGAGACAGCAGACAGCCTAGCCAGGCGTGGGTATGAGGAGAGGCGTAATGCTGTGAATTTTCCAGTTGGCCCTGGGGACATGCGCTCAGTCGTTGCCAGGGCTTTTGCCTCGCTGTGGGCGGACAGATGGGCTAGCGAACCCACTGGCCGCGCCCTGTATGAAATTCATCCCTCGGTGGCTGTGCCCAGGGCCCTGGGCAGCCTTACGCGTAGGGACTCCGGCCTCGTTTCCAGGCTGCGGACTGGTCATGTCCAGCTCCGGGCGCATATGTTTCGTCTGGGGTGGTCACGCACCCCAACCTGTCCTTGTGGCAGGAGCCTCGAGACCGTTTGTCATTTCCTTTTAGACTGCCCTCTCTGGGCTGATCGGCGTCGCTTTGTTCTCAGAGGTTGGGATGATCGTTTGCGACAGGTCCTGGGTGTCCCCCCACATTCCGTGGCTCATTGGAATTCATTGTATAGTGTCCTCTCATTCTGTAAGGCTACCGGGCGCTTCGCCCAGGTCGAGGCCTCATCCTGTTAGCCGCTCCTCCGCTGTCCATATTCTCTAGCTGATATGTGGCTTTAGGCCCGGTTGTTCACGTAGTTAAAAAGCTCACGTAGTTAATTTAGTAGTTGGAAGTTGGGTGGACATGGCCAGCGATGGCAGGTATGCATCAGGACTCTGGGTAATTGGGGTGATTCGTTGCGATGTCGCGTTGCCTGGGCACGCTAGTGCAATATGTTAGTTTTAAGCCTAGTTCGTAAGTTAGGAGAGAGTGTATGGCTTCTAGGCCTTTAAACTCTAATAAATTCAAATTCAAATTCAAATTCTGATGAGGCAGTTTCCGGCGGATTGGTTGTGAAAGATGTATAATTGTGCTGATTGAGCTACTTGTAAAAGGTTTCCAGTTTAGATTTTGTATTAGGTTGGGCGCATGACTGTGGGTCACAGCCCCGATTGAACACATTCCTCCTCCTCTGATGATGATTGTTTGGCATCAGTTAAGTGCTTTACGAGTGCGTAGAGTAAGTAGTTTGTAAGTAGTCCATTTATATATTGAGCGCATAGCATAATGGCTTCTGCTCAGCTTAAGTATGAATAAATAAATAAATGCTTTATTATTAACATTTTGTAATCTGGGGAATGCGCTTTGCGCAGCTGTAATTATTATTGTAAACAATGTCAGAATTATTAGCGGCGGCAGCCCAACCAGCCGTGACAAACGTGCCGTTTTGTTTTTAGTCGGCGGCGATGGCTCACATCTTTAGTGTCGGATGTGGAAAGAAGTTAATAATAACTAAGCACACACTAAATGATGGAGCGAATGAAAGCCTATTAATATAATATTAATAAATTATAAATATGATACGTAGCTTTGGCCTATTTGAAAATAAAGCTAAAATAAGACAAAGACCTAAAAATAACAGCAGTACGTCACACCAAAAGGCAAATAGCCCAAACTTAGCCGAGTGAGCATTTCTCCTAGATTTTTAAGGAGCATTAACACATATGGTACAGTCATTAAAATAAACACTAAATATAAATTTAAAATAAAGGTCTGTTCGCTCTGCCGACAATAAGCCCTAAGCCTGTTTCCTAGTTTATGGATGGTCCCCAAACAAAGAAATACAAAATTCAATAATTTCAGCCGCGTATGTGACCGAGTCCTAATTTCCTAATTTCCTGTTAAACAACAAGTTGCCCTCTTTCCTGTACTTTCCTTTGAACACGTAAAAAAATGTACAATAATACATCTCAATTTGAAAATGATCGCCACTCTGATTTCGACACCTTTTTTTTTTAGTGGCTGCATTGGTCGAACGACGATCGATATTAGATATTCATCCAAATAATAATTTTGTTCAAATAACGATATTCGTCCGAATAAGGCTGCTACAATTTTATCACAGACAAGGTTTAAATCGCCTGCGGGTCTCGAATCATTAGAACTACGAAGACGAGCAGACAATATGTCTTACTTATTGTGTTTTGCACGAGCTCGTTGATACTTAACCCGAGATTTTCTTTAACATTCGCGGTTAACAAATATATAACAGGGGATGTTAGTTTAAACTGACTGTACAGTCTTTGCTGTACAAAGTATTTCTTTTCAAACCGTGTATTATAGTGTGCGCGGCGTATCTTGAGTCCTGGAAGTATTTTATGAGCGGCTACTTTTTTCTGGAGGGAGCGGCTTTAATCGATGGCCGCCATTGTTTTTGTAACCATTTTGGATATCAACAAGGCACTCTGCTACCAAAAACGTACAATCGATTATCTGTGTTCGTTCTGCGGAGAACTCGGGATAGGCCGCGCACACTCCAAAGCCTTCCATCTGAATTGATAAACTCGATTAGCCTTCAACGTTTTAAGCGTGATTTAAAAAAAAAAAAACGCCAAGCAGCAGCAGCACATAATCTACTATCTTCTTTTTTGGAGAGGTGTTAGACTGTTAGTGGATGATAGCTACCGATTATGATTTACTGTTACCAATTTGTATGGTAATAAACTATACCTTATCTTATAATTTTATTTTGTCTGAGTAACGATATTCAGCCAAAAGTTCGGTTGTGTATATAGTAGAGAGAGGTAAGTTTATCCAGCACCAGCACGAGCTAGAGAGCTCCTTATCTTGTTATGGATCCCTCCCATGAGCCCCTCCCCTGGGCAACTCCCTGAGGCCCCTCCCATGAGCCCCTCCCCTGGGCAACTCCCTGAGGCCCCTCCCATGAGCCCCTGCTAGGAGCACCTCCCATGAGTTCGTCTCATGATAAGGAGCTCTCTTAAGTCGTGCTGGTGCTGGATAGACTTGCTTCTCTATCTTTGTATGGGTCCTTCCCATGAGCCCCTCCCCTAGGCCCCTCCCATGGGGCCCTCCCTGAGACCCCTCCCACGGTCCCCTCGCAGGGGCCCCTCCCATGATAAGGAGCTCTGGTGCTGGATAGACTTACTTTTCTCTTACAGCATTCGGCTGTGTATTCGGTGTTAAAAAAATTAACTGTTTGGTTGTGTATTGGGTATTCTGCAGTATAACTGTTCGGTTGCGTATTCGGTATTTGGCAGTTTAACCATTCGGTTGTGTATTCGGTATTCGGCAGTTGAACTCTTTGGTTGTGTATTCGGTATTCTGCAGCTTAACTCTTCGGTTGTATATCTGGTATTCAACAGTTTAACTCTTGTGTTGTGTATTCATTATCCGACAGTTTAACTCTTCTTATTCGGTAGTCGGCAGTTTAACTCTTCTGTTGTGTATTCGTTATTCGCCAGTTTAACTCTTCTGTTGTGTATTCGTTATTCGACAGTTTAACTCTTCTGTTGTGTGTTCGTTATTCGGCAGTTTAACTCTTCTGTTGTGTATTCGGTAGTTTAACTCTTTTGTTGTTTACACGGCATTCGACAGTTTAACTCTACGGTTGTGTATTCGGTATTCATCAGTTTAACTCTTCGGTTATGTATTCGGTATTTGACAATTAACTCTTCGGTGTGTATTCGATATTCGACAGTTTAACTCTTCAGTCGTGTATTCGCCAGTTTAACTCTGCGGTTGTGTATTCGGTATTCGACAGTTTAACTTCAGTTGTATATTTGGTATTCGACAGTGTAACTCTTCTGTTGTGTATTCGGTATTCAACAGTTTAACTTTTTGGTTGTGTATTTGCTATTCGACAGTTTAACTCTTTGCTTGTGTATTCGGTATTCAGCAGTTCAACTCTCTGTTATATATTCGGTATTCGTCCAATTTCAAATGTGGCGCATCTCTCATCTTTGTCCATCCCCAAAATGGAATTGGGCTCCTGCAATTTTCAGAAATTATGTCGTCACATCACTAGGAGAAGACTTTAAATTTTCAGAAGGACGACGTGTTCGCTTCGCTCCGGCAGCTCGAAACAAAAGGGAGCAGCTATGAGCCACATAGAGTATTCCCTTTTCTCTTGCTGTCACCCCTGAAATTCATGGCCGTGCAGATGGCACGTTTGACCGTATCCATAGTTACCAATCGCTGTCCCTACTCTACCGCCACCACCCATCCCCTCCCTACCCTAAGGTTGCGCAGCCTGGTGGAGCGAAATGGTTTCTCGAACAATGCACCCAACGTGAGTAATGTCGTTGGTTTGCATGGCGAATATTTGGGACGGGGGCGGGCTCAAGCTGTGTGCACTACGTCGGCCCCTCTGACCTTTGGGCCTCCAAGGCATTGTGCCTGCATTTTCTGAATCCCTGCCGACTCTGAGGGGTGCGGGGGTGGTGTCCGCCATTGTTCAGAGCTGTCTGTCGTGGTCTATAGTGTGTATATATGCACCGTGTTTGGTGGTTATTATTGAAGCGTCCCCTCCGCCTGCAGGAACCGCTGCGTTCGTTTGGGTTCTTAAATTTAGCGTAAATAATAAATTGCTGGCGTAGGGCTATCCAGATACTAATAATAAAGGCCCATGTCGTTGTTTTAGAAGTTCTATTGTGTAGTTTTGTCTGGTTCTTTTAAAGAACAGTGGTAATGAGCCGAGCTATAGCTAGACATGTTTTCTGGATGGGCAGATGATCATCTTTAGGGCCCCCTCCACACTAACTTACAATAATTTCAGCTAGGGTCCTACCCCCCCCCCCCCCCCCCCATGGCCAAAAAACTTAAAAACAGTGTAGGCAGAGAAATCTACTTAAGATAGTGTGTTGGGACTGTGATCTATACTATAGTGTCCGCATCCTATCTTGAGTTCACCCCAGAACGAACACAGATTATCAGTTGTATGTTTTTGGTAGGAGAGTGCCTTGTTGATATCTAAGACGGTTACAAAAACAATGGCGGCCGTCGATTAAAGCCGTCCCCTCCAGGAAAACGTAACCGCTCATAAACTTCCTGCAGGACTCAAGATACGCCGCGCACACAATACATTGTGCTAAAAACTCACGTAATTTTGGTAGTTTGTAGTTTTGTTTAGGGGCCAATGGTTGGCTGCATCAGGAAGGTTTAGCGTGGTCTAAACACTGCAGCAATATTGTTGTATCTGAAACCTTATAGGAAAGTTTATTCGTCTCTACATCTTGTTTTGATTTCGGTTCAGTCAAATCTTACCTTAAACATCAAATGAGTTCGTTTTTATTTTATCTTTTACTAGCAGTTGTATTCGGCTTCGCCCGGGGTTTTGTTTCGCCCGTGGTTGTTTCACAGTTTTCGTTCGATGTTGGCCTGAGCGATCCGTACCGTGTGAAAAATAACTGTCCTTCGTGCGTGACATCAATTATTAAGACTTGCCGGTGTGATTACTGCGCAGAGCAAATTGTTAGTCGAGGCAACAATGTTCCAATTTCAACTTCTTTTCAAGGTAACATACTACTTTCAACTTTTAGCCAAAGAATTGACGCACTTGCCCGTAGGAGTTGCTTCTTCGGGGGTCGTCGTCGTTGTCTTCGTTTCTGCTATGAGACTTTGGTTTATAATGTAAAATAAGGCAACAAAACAAAAGTAGCAGTGCTACTGTTTGTTAGGCATTGTTGTTTGCAGTTGCAGATTTATTGATAAAATGGCTCAAATATTGAACAATTTGGAAAAAAAAACTGTAGTATTAAAAAAACAATATGAACCCAAATAGTAAAAATCATACAGTTGGTTACTTTGCCAGGAAGCGTCCGCCTTCCTCTTATCGTCGATTAGCACATTTCTTATCTGAAACGGACTTGTCCTTCAACAACTAATTGCAAGGCCCCCTCCCTGAGATGATACCACCGATATGACTCTGGACGAACGACTGAGTTGTAAGTCTAAATACCAATGGTCTGTGTGAGATTATTGTGTAACCTCGCGGTGCGTTCCAAAATCGCACCAAGCGAAACTCTGCCAAAGTCGTCGGCTTCAGGAGTGAGTTTGACTCAACGCTTGATGTTATCACGCGCGAGCTGTTTGTTGCTACGTCAACCACAGCCAGTACACTATCCGGCCCGACCTACAACAATATTAGAGGGGGTACACAAAATGGCCGCCACGACTGGCCCATTTCATCAAGGTCTGTTCGGGAATTGGCCAAGCTAACCCACCACCAATCGAATCTTTGAATGGTGCGTCGGGACGTCGATGGGCAGCTATACAGTGGTGGTTCTTAAAATAAAAATTTTAATTTTTTAGTAGATTTGCGTTACAATTTTGTATAATCTGTAAATGTATTTTTTTTTTTAAGTTTTCACTCAGCCATAGTTAAGCTATTTCTCTGCGCTTGGTAAAAAAAAAGACACGTTCGTGTATCCCTCGACTGACAAAAAGCGGCAACAGGACAAATCAATCGCATAAATGTCGTTTTCGGCGGCCATATTGGCCAACGCCGTCACGTATGCTATTTTTCATCCAAGATCCAGCCGGTATTGTAGTAGAGCCCTTTGTTAGCGATTAGTACTTTTTGTAGCTACAATCAGAACTAGGCAAACTGAACAGAGCTTACGAAAGAGCGGAAGTGACGTCCACCTTCCAGGCGCACTTCATCTGCTCGATCAGCCCCAGACGTGTTTTATTTTGAGCGTGCCCGCGATCGCGAGGTAACAGCTTAACGACTAACCCCGGACTGAAATCCTTCATTCGCATCGAACGGTAACTGCTGATGGTTTTATGTGTGTATTAAAGATACCAAAACTGTCTTCAGACGGGCCGGTTTTGGACAATTTAGACAAGTTTGGCATTACGTCGTTTTGGAAGTAGTCCATTAACATCGGACCCCACGAAGGGAATGTTGTGTTGCACCACTATGAATAAACGCAAGGTACACTCACGCTAGGAAAACGTACACCACCACCTACAAGTAGTCGTCAACTAGTTCTGACGAAGGAAACGTTGTTTAGCGCTATGAATAAACGCAAGGTACACCCACTCCAGAAAACGTAGTACGCCATCAACTGCAAGTATAGTGTGGTGTCTTCATCCATTTTATAAGACGTGTATCACGTACTATATAGTAAGGTTTTATTTCGTCTCCCTGTCTCGTAACGCGTTTGCTCTTCCCTCTTCCGTGCACCTTCTCTTTGGCGCACACACGCACAATAAAATGGCTTTGGATCATTTTAATATTTTAAAAGTGTTAGGGACTCCGGCAGCTTCACTTTTACATCGCCGCCGCCATTCAAGCGAGTCATAACTAGATTTCCGATGCTTGTATCTCGGAAAGCATTTCAGAGTTACTTCTGCTGCTGCTTCTTCTTCTTCTTTTGCACTCTACTACTTTTTAAGCCTGTCGTCTTCTTCTTCTCTTTTTTTTTTATTATTTCCTTTCTCGGATCTTCTAACGCATCTATAATTCAAGTTTTAGCTACGCATCGCAGCATCGATTTAAGCCCCCAAAAAAATGTAAGAAGAATAAAAAGAACTAGAAATGGGTCCATTTTCCGGTGTTTTCTTCCAGCTTTTTTTATTTTGTGTTTGTGTGGTACGTGTTTTTTTTCTTCTTCTTTCGTTTCTTTCCTTTCTTTCTGTCTGTTTTGGAAAAAAAAAAAGGAATTCCCCAAGGATGCAGCAACGGGTGAGAAGGGCGTAGGTGTGTTAAAAGTTGGGTGGAGACTAGGGCGGAGTGGAAATATAGCTATAGGAATGGACTGAAAAAAAATAATGGTCGAAGGGGGGGGGGGGGGGAAAAAAAAAAAAATAACAAAAAATTTTGAGAGTTTGTTGTTGGGGCCGAAAACTTACCCCTCGCTCCCCCCCCCCCCCAACAACTTAGATATTATATAGCTCTCTTGGCGTTTTCAGCATATCTGTTTCCGTGGCCATAGAGAAATAGAGTACTGAAGGCTGTACGCCGCCGTGATATTGCATCCAAGTCTAGTCTTTCTAAAATCCCACCAAAGGGAGTGACGGTTTTCTTCAAATGATGCCGCTAGTTAAAATTGAAGGATTGGAAATAAAAAAAAAACAACTTGGGGAGGTTTGAAGCGCTCCCAGCCGTAGCTATGTAGCCAGAAGGAAGGTGGGACAATTTTGGTAGGTATAGTTCCAATTGGGAATTCCTAGGATCGTTTACGTGCCACGACTGACATGAACACGAAGCATCACAAGATCCGTCTCTTCCCTAAAATCCCTTGGGTGGTTGAGGTCAGTCAGGCTTGAACCCGGAACCTCTTGGCATGTAAGCTGGTCGTGTAACCATCAGCCCTCCTTGCCCCATGGAAGTGGACGATTTTAAACGACAAACCAAACTTCCAAATTTGATAGATTATTTTGAATTTGAAAAAAAAAAATTACGTTTGCAGTATACGTTCCCTGCTCCGTTACCCTATGCATTGTAGTGACTCATCCTGCCTCAGCTCCTGCCAACGTCAATATTGGACGACCTGATGCTGGGACTGATGACCCAGCATCTTGATTCCCTTGAGCTGAGCTTGGATGACGATCTTAAGTGTGCCCTGCCTCTATTCTTAAACTCACTCACTATATTGTAATGTATTCTGAAATCACATCAATTGTTAAGCATGTGCATTGCCTTGCCAACGCATTGTTAATTTAGGAATACAATAATATTACATTCCAAGCCCCCATTCCACCCCAATCTTAGAAATTTATTGTCTTTCCTCCCCAATTTCCCCAGTCCTCCACACTTCAGTCATCATGTCCCTTTTATTCATTTATATTTATTCATCACATTAACAATTATTAAGAACTTGTTTGGTTAAGTCGTGGCAGGCGAAGCTATGTGTAAAATCTTACATTGAAACATCAAATATTGAACCCAACCCAAATGTCTTCTTAATTATTGAGTTTCGTACATTGAACCATCCCCACACTTTAGTATTATCACGTTAGGGTCGCCCACTCCCCCAAACCTCTACAGCATTTCACGTTGCTATCAACGTGATTCTGTGAACGATTCTAAAAGAACAGGATAATAAGCAAAGTTTCACAGCAAAAAAGACGAATACCACAAAAATGAAAACGGACGAGCGTGTTAATTCTTTCGCCAGTGAAAAGTAGAAATTGGCACATTGGAGCGGCAGTATTTAATTTAACTACCCTTCCAAATTCAACTACGAGTAGTAAAGAGGTGGAAGGGAAGGGGAGGGACGGGTAGGAGGATAGAAATGGAGAAAAGGGGGTGGGGAGAGGGTAGGAAGATGATTGGAGGTAAGGGGAAGGAGAAAGGGGAGGGAGAGGATGGAACGATACGGGGACTATTACAGGAAGAAAAACTGCTTGTCGCAGTTAACGTTCAGGCAACACCGACCGAAAAATGGGAATCAACCACGGGTGAAACAAAACCCCGGGCGAAGTTGGGTACTTTTTTTTTTATGTAGGGTGATACTAAGGTCTGATCCCAACGTGAATAAAGTCAGTTATGTTAATTCTGAAGATGCTAACTGTTAATCATTTTAAAGATGGCAACTTGTCTATCCTGCAGCACAACTGTCGGCGGCTATACGCCGGTAGCTTTCTTGACCCGGATTGCAGAAGTTGTCGCTCACTCGTTCGCTACTTATTAGGTGGCGGTGATGTCATTGATGATGGCAATAGTTCGCTATAGCCTGCGGTATTAGTAAGGTGGATAGCAGTTACGTTAGTCCGCCAAAGCTATTCGCGAGATCTTAAAAACAACATCAAGGTCGTCCGTATTCTGTCTACAAAGCGCAAACAATACAACAAAGACGTGGAAGAGTTGCAGGCCATCATAAAACGTTAAAAACTACTTGAATAGCTTGAAAATCTGAGCGTAATTACATTAATTCAACCACCAGGAATGTCTGAATTGGCGCTCACCTATGACTAATATGCTTTTAAAAGTTATTCGCCATTTTCGGTTTCAGCTCGCCAGATACGTAAAAAAAGTTATTGCTTTGTCAGCCAATTACAAAGTTTTTTAAATTTTTAACATTCCTGTAATGCTCTTCAGGAAGAAAAAACTTTAACGTCAAAACTGAAATAATGACTGCACTGCTCTTATGATGGCATCAACCATACAAACAGTTCGGCCTATACCACGCGCCAAGGCCGTTTGCCGTGACGTGGTCATCATGTGACTGGGCTAGTCCACTCAGAGAGCCGCTATTCTCGGTCGTCAGTGGCTGACTCACGATGACATCACGGCAAGGCTGTGGTCTAGTAGTGTAACGGCTTTTACGTTCGGCAATCGCAACACGCGGAGCCAACACTCCGTGGTGCGCCTTGCCGATAACATGGCTGCTACGCGCCATCCAGTTACAACCTAACACGGGAATTGGACGCGCGCCAACAGCCGGGTAACGAGCGGGTCCTTCTGCTAACCCAGTTGGGACCGAATCGAACCAGTAAGTCAATCACGTATCGTAAAGCCTTGGTAGGAATCCTATCGTGCTCCACCCGTATAAATACAGGCGGCCGAACGATGGATCCTCAGTTAGTGTTGGGGGTCGGCCTGAACAGTTAGACCTCTGGAGCCTACGAGGGTCGGTACGAAGGTTAAATTCATTGCGGTGATGCCTAATACGTAACTCTGTATAGTATATAGTCCCCTAACTATTCAGTAGTAGAAGTGAATTAGAATTGACCCTTGTTTTGAAACTAATCGTCCACTTCTTTAGTGACCTACCGAAGGAGGGGTGGGGGAGTTTGAGGCTTAATGGCAATTTGTTTTGTGTGTTTTGTTTCAAGTCGCTACTTGGCCCGTAGAACATTAAAGTCGTCAGTCGATGATTTTCTCTCGCCATTTGGCGAGTGGCGACCGAAACCAGTGAAGTTTCCATTACTTCACGATGAAAACGGGATAGAAACAAAAAATGTCTTTCCTGAATATTTTCACTGCCACATATGGAAAGCTGAGCAGGATGTAAGAATATAAGCAAGAAAAGATGTAGTGGCGACGAACGAGAACGCAGGACTGAAGTTACATAAATGTGTTTTTAAAATTTGTATTGGTATAATTGATCTGGTTTATATGCAAAGAAGGAGCGATCGTTATTTTTTCACATATCCCTCCCCACCCCCTCCCGACTCCCTTCCCCTCCACAAGGCAGTAAAAACGATGGCAAAATGTGTCCACTGTGTATAGTCCTGAAAAAAATACTCTGGGAGAAAATTGTGTCTTGCAACTTGGTTAATTTTTCATTGTTCAGTTTCCATGAATTTTTGTTCACGTAGGTTCTCTGGAGTTTCAACTTTATTAGGTTAGGCAAACGGATTATAGCCCTAAAATCCCATTACGGATGTAAAAAATCGGTTGCGCATAACGTTGCCCTGTGCTGGAGTGAGGGAATAGGTGGGTGGGTGGGTGGGTGATCAGGGACGTATGACGTCATCTGCTGCATGGGGTACGGTTGGGGAGGGGGAGGGGGGATGAGTAAACAGCCTACTGAATTAGTTACACCAAGCAGAGGCTGTATTTAATCCGATTTGAAATTCCGCACAGAATTATACGTACTCCTTTGAGGACCCAGTAGTGCACGTTTCATGCATGGAATCGCAAAATCTACCAAAAGTGTAAAAAATAATTGAAAACACAATTTTGTTTCTTCTTTCTCTCCCCCCCCCCTCCTTCTCCCCTCCCTCCCACTTCCGATTTTGCCAACTAGTTTTGATACCTACAGAAGCTGATCATTGAAAAAAGACTTTTTGGAGGGACCCGACAATTCCAGCTAGGCAGTCTGGGGGAGTACAGTAAGCTCCCTATCAGTGTCTGGTGCGTAGCCCCGGAAACTGAAGCATTTTATGGTATTTTTAGAGCATATTGTTTCATTAAAATTCTATTTGATTTACTCGTGTCTTCTCGGATGACCAGTTTAGTCGGGTATCTTAGATGCCAGGATAGTTGATTTTACACGTACGGAATCTTTCATTTTGACAACATGGAAGATTTATAAAATGCACTATGATCGTATTTTCCTCACAGACTTGTACAGGGATTGTCTATTTCAAGACAGGGATCGGGCGAGGGGCTGCTAACTTCAGAAAAGGGTTTACAGAATACTATTTCCCAGTTTTCCAGAGATTACGATTGATTTTTAATGATTTTCGTGAGATTTTCAGTGATTCCTAATGAATTCCGTGGGATATCCGGGGATTTCCCAGGATTTTCCTCGTACGATTTACAATCGATAGTCCGGTATCCACGAAGGACAAGGCGCGGCCTACTTCAGTTAATGTGTACAGTAAGATAACGGTTTCCAAGGATTTCCAGAGAATACCAGGGATTTCTGACCGTAGTTTACAGTGATTTCCTAGCGTTAGCGACCCCTTGGAATCAAAGTTTGCGACCAATACTGCTCAAAACGTGACGTCAGTACGAACCCAGTAACATTAGCCCCCCCCCTCCCCCGCAGGACGGTTAATCTTTAACGGGGGTAAATTTTTAACTTTTATTCTGTTTTTTTTTTTTTGTTCTGGTTGCCTTGCTCTTCGAGATGGGAAACCATTTAAGTGTATTTTGTGTGACTTTTTAGCTTTTGCTAACGTAATATCTTTTGCTTGACAACGGGATGAAAAATTCCGAAACGTTACATCACACTGTGTATATGTCAACGTGCTGGCTTTTAATTTCACGTGCTATTATTCTCCTATTCGACCCAGTACTGTACTTGTATCGTTGTCAGCAGCGTTAAGGCAAGCAACTGCTGTTAAAATAGCCTTTCCCGTTAAAGAAATATTAGTGAAATAGACTTTTGTGCGCGTTGAACCATTTTAACGGACGAGCCCAAGTCCAAGCCAACGCAAAATATCACTTTACATAGGTATAGCACCACAGAAACAATTCATTAACTTAACTCGTAAAAACCTTAATTGACGGCCCCAATGTTGTGGCTTTTATTTGCGGTGCTGGCAAACTCAAACACAAGAAGTTATGTTCTCGTTCTCTTCGCTCCCTCAAGCAGCGCATCCTGTGACTCAAATCACCCACCCCACCTCTAATGCTTCCCCCCCCCTCCACTTTTCATGATCACTTCTATCACATTCGTCCATGTTCGCGGAAATATCACCATCATGTTGTCTCAAATCCAACACCCCATTTTCTAATGATCACGTCCATTATATTCTTCCACGTTCGTTGTCATGCTGGCAGAAGTAAATGAGGCTCAAGGCGGCCTCGAAGCTCTCCCTTCGAGAAGCATGCTGTCCTGAAAAGCTTTCGCCCCGATGCTTCCCTCCTACCAGATGAGGGGGGTGCCGGTTGGTTCTTACTTAAATCTTAAAAGTCGTGCTTAAAAGTCGTATTGATTTATATACGATCTTATTATGTATAGATACATAATCTTAGCAAAGGAAAGCTACAGGCCAGCCATCTTTATTTGGCGGAAAAACCGCCTCGAAGAGTCGACGACATTGATGTGGCACGCTGAGCGTATCGGGAAAACAATCACTCGTTTGGGAACAGCTTTGATGAGCTGTGGTGGTAACGCTGAGCTGTTCTGCATAGAGTTTAGGAAGCTGCTTCGATGTTTGCTAAAAAGCACAGTTACGCGGAATGTTGTCAATATGGAGCCCTTTTATTGTGTGCGCAGCGCCTCTTGAGTCCTACAGGTATTTTATTACTGGCTACGTCTTCCTGGAGGGAGCGGCTTTAATCGACGGCCGCCATTGTTTTTGTGACCATCTTGGATATCAACAAGGCACTCTGCTACCAAAAATATACAGTCTATTATCTGTGTTCGTTCTGGGGCGAACTCAAGATAGGCCGCGGACACTATAGTTCGTATATTACATCAGTTTTAGAGTGCGCCCCCTCTGGCTCTCTCTCTCCACTTCTATTCATTCTGATGACCAGTATAATTTTTGTATTGATTATTTCTTTGGGTGGCACGGATTTGAGTCAAATGAAAGAGGAGGAGGGTTCGAACTATTGTTGTATTGTTCAGTAGGGAGGGGAAAGGTGTGTCCATCACCGCCAAAAAAGGAGGGGCAGATAAAAAAAAAAAGAGAGCTGAAATTGAAACCTGCCCACCAGCCTAGAAGCCAAAGAAAACCGGGCAAACGGCATTGCATTTGTAAGGAGAGGAATTAGTAGTGCGCTCTGTCAAATTTCCCCAAACACGGGTGGGGTTACATTTGCGCTGCAGCCCTGTTCACAGGCTATAACAAGGTCTTGGAAGTCCTGAAACTTCATCTTATTTTTTTACGTACTAGATTTACTAATCTTGTAAATCATGTAAATCTGACGTAAATCATATAAATCTTACTTAAATCTTTCGAAAATCTTTAAATCCCAGTAAATCTGTAAATCCTCTTGTAAATCTTCTCATCTGTGTGTAAATCTTTAAATCTTGTGTAAATCTAGAAAAAAATCTCGTATAAATCATTAAATCTTACTTAAATCTTTAGTAAATCTTTTGTAAATCTTTAAACCCCAGTTAATCCGTAAAGCTTCGTAAATCCGTTGGAAGATTTACAAATTTCGTACACTTTTTTCTTTGTCGAACGCCTCGGAACTGTGCATGACTTTTACATGCACTGTGTTTGAGGTTGGTGCTAATAACATAGCTGACGTCGCGCCAGTAAATCTCAATTCCCTCCCCCCCCCCACCCACCCCATAATAAAGATCGCTTAAGTAACCAACGGTTACTGTCCATTGATAAGTTGGGCATTAAGAGTTTTATTATTATTATTTTTTTT
>JAHWFP010207228.1:0-43315 GCA_023313725.1 Lithobius niger | reverse complement strand
TGTCAGGAGGTGATTATACTTGCCTTAAATGTAAACGATTAAGCTAATTAACTCAAGTTTGTTCTGTGTGACTTCACAGCTTCAACTTATTCGAGAAGCGCATGATTATTTTTTTTGTTGGTTTTGGCCGAGGTAGCCAACAAAATAACGGCAATATAACAAGAAAATGATTCGATGTAATGGGAAACTTGGTTTATGGGTAATAAAACTGATTTTCGGCCTGGCGCTACGGGGCTTGCCCGTATCGGCGCCAGTGTGGTAGATAGCATGTCTCATCCACGCCGTAGCGTTGGCTTCCCGTTTGTTGGGAGAGTAGTACAGCGAAGCAATCATTTACAATATTGGGGGCAGCTGTCAAATCGAGGAATAGGTTGCTGCGGCCTGCAATGCCAGCTACATTTTGTACGGAAGTTGTGCTGTATTTATTCTAACCTTTCCTGAGCCGGTCTTGTTCCTGTATGTTTTCTGATTTAAAACAAACTCACACAAATTAAACCAGGGTGACACAGTTGCTTGACATGGGCATGTAAGTGGGAAGAAATGGTTCCAAAAATGAACTGTAGCGAGTTCTTTTTAAATTTTGTATAAAATGTTGCTGTTTTACTATGCATAATAAAAGCAGCCAATGACGCAAATTTAGGTTAGAAGTCTAAAAGATACGAAAATTTGCTTGATTATTTAAACGTTCGAATGGTTAGGTTTGGTTAGGCTTAACACGGACTTAAGGATGTTGGGGACGTTTTTTGTAAAAATGCTAATTCCTCACGATTAATTACGAATTAGTGCGTTTATAAAGTGTTTTTGTTGTATATATTCCTGAAAAATATGCATAAGTATAAACATACGTATATGTAGAGAATTGGCTTACCTGACAATGCAGCCGACCATCATGCAGCCGTTGGCAGGACTAACAAGGTTAGACTATATTTGTAATCTGGACTGCATCACTGAAATCGTTGGCCGGCGTAGTTTTCTTGTTCACAGGTGGCCTTAAGTAGTGATTATACCTTAACTATATACCCAGTTTTTAGTATTTTCTCAACCCCTTGGGGTCGTAATTGTATTTCCATTTGTATTTCCTCCTCGTTTCTCGTGCAGGCGTGCTTGCCTATTATGTGAAACCTATTTAAGCAAATGTTTGGAAATAAAGTTACCTTTTCGACGACTGGACTTGACCAGAAAGGATCTCCTGCCTTGGACTACTTTCTTCCAGGGAAAATTTAGTTGGGGGGAAAATGTTAGGACTACGTTAGGCCTACTTGAGAAAAAGGGGGAATGACTTAGGGTTAAGATTAAGCCTAAAGGTCCTAGGCCTATTTTGCTGGGACTTAGAATTTAAGATGGATTAGTGGTTTAGTTTAAGAGTGTCTTGTCTTGGGAGATCAATTGTCACTAATCACTTGTCTTTGTTTTCAGCCTGCCATTTTGAGCTGCTTCTTTCAGTGAGTCCCAAATGAACCTAATTCCGCCTTAGACTTGTAAGTCGTTTTAAGGACAGGGGCCATAGCGTCTTCGCCGTATTAGCTAGCGAAGTTCGAGCAACCCCGATGCGCAACCACTAGTGGCTGCATAGTTTTAAGTCCCCATCCAACCCCCAACCGTTTAGTTCAGTCTAATGGCATGTCTCCCACTTTGCTATTTTCCGGGCAGCCAACAAGACGTCGAGTGAGAACTAATTAAGCCTAGACGCTTCGAACCATTATCAAAAGAAAACCATAACTAAAAAAAAACATGTAAACGCAAGACAGGCTTGAGGGAAGCCTGGAGTCAACCAAGGGTACATTTTTTTTAAACTTTAACTTAGGCCAGTGCCAGGGAGCCGGGCTCATCTTTGTTACTGTGCTTTTTAAAATTTTAGTTTGTGACAGTTTCCCAGTTCTGTCCAGCCACACGCACATTTTTTTTTATTTTAATTTTTTTTTTTTTTTTATTTCTTTCTAGGCTTGACTCCAGGCTTCCCCTAAGCCTGTTTTTGGGTTATGTTTTTTTTTTTTTTAGTTAATGTTTCCTTTTGAGAATGAACCAGACGTGGTTTGAAACGTCGACGCTTAATTCGTTCTCACTCAAAACCGTGTTGGTACGGAAATTAGGTGTTGTTTTATTAAGTTAAATATTGTTCTGTTAAGTTAAATCTTCTTAAATTGGACGGACAACCCGGTAAGGACAGGTTCTTCTGTGATGACGCCATTTTATATTTTCGTACTTGGAATGATTTTCTCAATCTTGAAGCTAACAAATGTCTTTTTGATAACTTTAGAACCAGGCGAGATAAAAACATGTGTTTTGCGGAGTTTTATAAAGTACTCGGAGAAAACTATATTTCTAACTAGCTGAAGCCCGTGCTACGCACGGGTGATATGAAATGCACGGTTTCCAACACAGGTTAGGTATGGTAGCTCATGTGTATGTCCATGTTCTACCGAATTAAGTTTCCTAAAATTGATGCGGATACTGGCTAATAAACGCTCAGCCATCAAATCCTTCCCCGCCCCCCGGGGGTGGGGGGTCGGCCCCCCTTTCTAATGATCACTTCTATTATGTTGTTCATGCTGGTGGAAATAAATGAAGCGCAAGGCGGTCCCGAAGCTGCCTCTTCGCGAAGCATGCTGTCCTGAAAACTTCCCCAGTGCTTCCCTTCTACCAGGCGCGTAGCCTTTTCCTTTTTTAATGAAATTAAATTGCCATTTGTTTTTGCCCGTCATCCGGAATTAGTATACAGAAAGCTGAAGCCCATGCTTTGCATAGCATGGGTTGTAGGCCTTCTAGGGTCTGGGTATTTTTAGTGAATGAAGTTGATTATTGTTGTTGTCACGGCATAATTTTTTTTGCGTTTCAAGTAGGGTACAGACTTGGTTTCACTGCATAATTACCACAATCCATTGCCCAATACATTATCATTGCAATATCATTGCAAGAGTAAGTAAGATAACTTATTACGCAATTCGTCGTTTTCATGGCGCTGGCCTTCAATTTCCTGGCGTAGGCCTTGAATTTGTGTGAAGAGCTCGAACTAAATTGGCTAATAGGAAAGAATTAAAATCAGTACAGTTCTGTTAACAGTACATTTTAGTTAACTAAAGCTTTTTTGCATACATGAAGCAGCAGTGGACGTCGGAGACAACATTTTCTAGTTTGTAGTATACCCGCTAACTGCGCATGGCCAATTGGGATTGAAGCTGCGGAGAGAGGAACGAAATTGTAATCTCAGTTGGCCATGGCGCTGGAGTAATCGGTGGTGTCTTATATGAATCATAGATGGCGCCTTTTGGTTCCCTGTTCAGCGAGGAATGCAGCTGCAATCCGAGCTTTAATCTCAGTTGACCATTGCGCGGCGGAAATGGTTATCGCGTTGTGTTCATGGGTATGAGAGTCGTGCCGGAAGTGAATGTGAACTCTCAACTATATTAACCCAAAGTAGCGGTACATAAATGATTTTCGAAGCGATACACCATTGTCTTTGTAAAAATACCCCTAAAAAGCCGAACATCTGACACAACTGAGAGTGGAACGAGGAGGGCCTTTGAAAATCGCCAAGCCCAACTCATATATCTGGAGACTGTTTGATACCTTTAACGTACGGAAAGCCCATAAGCAAACTTCGTTCTGCCTCCAGACTATTATCAGTCTGGTTGAGTGTGTGGTTTGTGGTTTTCGATGTCGGCAATAGATGGCGTGTTCTGTCTATGGCCATGAGAGCATTGCCGGAAGTGACCGTGAACCCACGACTGTTGTTTAAGTGCTAACCTAATACCTAAACTCAACCAACGCACCAACCGTATGAGTTTGAACGAATTTTGAACGTAGCAACTACTTAGATGGTAACGTGACTATTTCTTATTGCTTTTCTGGGTTTTGTCAGTGCACCGGAAATTGCACCAATGTACGGAAGCTGCAGTGATATACCAAATCCTATTAGCATCTTATATACACTATATGTTAACTGCTGTTAAAGTGTTAACCTAACACCTAAATTCTACCAACACACCAACCGTATAGGCCTGAACGAATTTGTAACGAAGCAACTACTTTCACGGTAACGTGATAATTTTTATTACTGATTTTCTGGGCTGGAAGTTGCAGCTTATACCTTACCGATTTAGTGATCTTACATATGAGATGTTTGCAATTAATCGGCTAATTGGTTTAAAGGTTATCGTGCATACTGGCGTACATATAGCCAGACACCGAATGAGAATTGTACGAATCTCACGTCTTTTACAGACCGGTTATCACTATCAGGAAAATTTCTGTTTTTTAGTGTTCTGTACAGTTAAAACTGGATAGGTTATAGCAGCGCCTGTTCCGTCCGTCCATCGGTCTCTTTTTCGGTGCTATCGTCAAGTGGACGTTAAAAAACACGGCAAATTAAAACACCGTTGCTTCCTTATATTTAACAGGTTTTCTTTCCATAACTCAATAAAGTAATAACATCATATCGTTGTATTTAACCATTACAGGAAGACACACAACCGTAAACAAAACAAAAAAAGGATTGCGTTAACGACACATACGTTAGCATCTCGACGCCAGGTTGTATGAATGAATTATAGGCCTGCTCTCGAACCCAATTCCGCGTTAGCTCCTGCTTACGAAATTAAAACAGCAAGTAAAAATTAAGAAAAATGTCGCCAAAAAATCCAAAACTTGCCCTGTTTGCAATTGTGATGGTTACTTCTTTTAGATTGTATAACAGAGATTGCTGTTGCGTGATAGAGGTGTGCGCCTCACATTTTTGTTAGAGGTGGCATGGAAGAGTGAGCCCATCATCTTTGGACAAACTGTTTTCAACATTAGATTCAGCGTCCAAAAATTATTTAAAATGAATAAAAAAAAAACGGGAAATATGGAGCGGATGTTGCCGGAGAGTGGCTGAAGTGTACAGAAAACCGGTTGCGACTAAGTAGTCGCTACAGCCGCTTGTTTTTTTTTTTTTTATTTATGCGTTATAAAATCACCGAAGCACCTATCAAGCATGGCAAGAGCTTGTGTAAAGTCGGCGTTTTTTAACACAGAGTATATGTTTACATGAATATTAACATCAACGCGGAAAAACATTAACGGAGGATTTTTACAAGCCCAATGTAAGTTTTTGATGGAAAAATACTATTTGTACAAAATACAGTTGTCAGTTTTTGTAACCAATTTTGTTCATTTCCCAAAATTCGTCTGATATTTTATTTGCCTAGAGCGGTATGTACAATTTTTCAAACTATTTTCCCCATATTTGTTTCTTGCGAGTTGTGGAAGAATGCAGATTTTCTTAGTTTGCTAAGTCTTATTTTTCGTTTTATCTACGTTTATCCTTAGTTTAAAAGAAGTGATTTTTAATAATCGTATAATTCCGAAGTTGACCTACGATTAGAATTCCTAACTTATTAAAAATGTCTTTTGTGCTGTGCACGAATTTTTTAGCAAATAAAATTGTCGCTGCCTTATTTTGAATTTCCTGTAATCATTCAATAACTGTTTTTTTTTTGGAGGGGGGGGGCACAATTGCATACCTCAATTGTGATACCAAAGCATCAAAATCATCAGTTTATTTTTTTAGACTAAGTGTGCGTGCTCTTTTTAGTTAGTAGAGTTTTTGGAAGAGGGTTCGGATTTTTTAACAGTAATATCGACATTTACTTTACGATTCCAGTTTTGGTCGATGGTTATGCTTAAATATTTATTGGGATTGACAATTTAAGTACTCTTACTTTTAAGCTGTTGATACTAGTCTCTGAATTTCCGTTTTACTTTTCTGCTAAAGTGGCGTGCCCTTTTCGTTAAAAAAAAAAAGGTCTTTTTGTGCCAACATTTGCTGGCGGCTGTGCCAGAGAAGGGGCCTTAAGATCTAAAAAGGGAAAATAAAGGCCTAAAAAGTGCAATAAAAGCCTAGAAAAGGTAAATAAATGCAAAAAAAGGAAAATAAAGGCTTAAAAAGGGCTTTAAAAAGCATTTAAAAAAAGGTTCCCTAGAGAAAATGTTCACTGTATCTTACTGTGCCGTGTCACTAAACGTTGCCTCTGCCCTTTCGGGAGTCTGTGCACGCTACTGAGAGATAATTAGCAGCATTAGTACGTAAGCAAAAACAAAGTTCGACATTGCTTTAAACAAAGTTCGGATGTGCGACCCAGTCCTCGTAGGTAATCACACCTAATCTAATGAAAACAGCAACAGACGCTGTCAACATTTCCTTCGGGGCAATATCTGAAATATTATCTTTAATGAACTGTCATACATTAGTTAGTACACGAGTAAATAATTGAAGGGAGCAGATGCTGGCTGCAGACGTCATAGCACTGCAAATTGGTTTCAGATCCTGACAAGGCTTGGCATTCCTACCAATCAAACGAAAGATAATTTACGGACGTTCCCAGATAATGACTTTGGGGCGAATTAGAATCTCGATTTGAAGGAAATTTACGATAAACAAGCCCAGGCGAAACGCTGATTTAATAATATAAGCAATGGTAAAACGAAATCGCATGTTTCATCGTGAAACGACAACCACGCTATGAACAAGTCATTTCGGTAAATCAGTGTACAAGTAATAGTTATTGGTGACAAACTCCCGAATATCGATTTTTAACCGACGGCTGCGAGTATTTTGTCCAGCGAGACTACGCAAATGTCGAGGGGCGCAGCCCCGAGACTTTTGCATAGTCAAGCTGGACAAATCCTCGTAGCCGTCGGTTAAAAATCGATATTCGTGAGTTTGTCACCAATAACACATTTATATCACGGTTGAGACGTCAAGCTAAATCGTATTTAATTAAAACGTGTTTGTGTTTTGTGAAAATTGCTCCATTGGTCGGTGGATGGATGTCAGTCGGCTGAAGAAAAAATAACGAACTCCATACGTTTGCTACGAACAAAAATCTTTGACTCTTTCTAATGGAGGATTTCCCCGACGGATTTGACCCATTTTCGAATTTTGACCTAGAAATGTGGCATAGAATCTGTGTGCAAAATTTTACAAAAATCCCATAATTCGTCAAAATGTTAGGGACCGGTCATTATTTATGGCCGAGGGACGGGAGGGGGGAGAGGGCCGATGAAATGAAAATGTGACCACCAAACTTTCGATGAGTTCCCCCCCCCCCCGCGCGGCCCGGAACAAATCTTGATCCTCTCCCCCTCCCTATTAAGACTATCTGCATATGATTTCCTGTAGCCAAGATTAGTGCTGTAGCCAAATTAAATAAGTAGCTCTCCACACTGACAGTTGCCATCATTAGTTGTAAGGAAACGTGTCTCGTTTTTAACGAAAATCGTGTCTTCGTTTTGCTGCCCAGAAGTGATGTGAAGTTCACATGAAGTTGCGCGCTTCGTATTGCGCATAAAATGAAGTATCTATAAATGGGTACGCGAAAAAGGTTAAAAAAATTAAAAGTTGGAAAAAAATAAAAAATAGGTATGCGAGAAAGATGAAAAATTAAAAGTAGGTATGCGAGAAAGATGAAAAATTAATAGGTTTACGAAAAAGGTGAAAAAAATTAAAAGTTGGAAAAAAATAAAAAATAGGTATGCGAGAAAGATGAAAAATGAAAAGCAGGTATGCGAAAAAGTTAGAAAAAAATGAAAAGTAGGTATGCGAGAAAGATGAAAAATGAAAAGTAGGTTTACGAAAAAGGTGAAAAAAATTAAAAGTTGGAAAAAAATAAAAAATAGGTATGCGAGAAAGATGAAAAATTAAAAGTAGGTATGCGAAAAAGTTAGAAAAAAAATGAAAAGTAGGTATGCGAGAAAGATGAAAAATGAAAAGTAGGTTTACGAAAAAGGTGAAAAAAATTAAAAGAATTTGGAATACGAAAAGTTGAAAAAAATGAAAAGTAAGTATGCGAAAAAGTCGAAAACACTGAAAAGTAGGTATGTGAAAAGGGTAAAAAAAGTTAAAAGTAGGTATGCTAAAAAGTTGCAAAAATGAAAAGTAGGTATGCGAAAAAGGTGAAATAAATGAAAAGAAGGTAGTGAAAAAATGAAAAGTGTGTATGTGAAAAATAAGAAAAAAAAAATTAAAATAGGAAAGTAAAAAAATATGAATAAATGCAGGTACCTATAAATGCAGGCACCTCAGTACTCCGTCTAGGGTGTAATGTACATTATTTTTTTTTCTAGAAGTTCCTTATGAACCAATAAGTGTGTGTGTCTGTGTGTATATATTAGTGTGTAAAACTAATATAACTGAGTGCCAGTTCCTGTTTATTTCAGTACTGATACTGCTGGGGGCAGCCGTGTGGTTCCACCTAACTGTAAACGCCTAATCTCGTCATCATTACTCACGTTGTTGTTTTACGTAAAAATATTTCAGGACATTCCTAGCAAAACTGCTATCTCCACGCCCCGCGGTGAATAACCTCAAAAGTTAGCTCCCAATATACTGAGCAAAATCTCATCCATCATCCTTTGATTTTATTCCCCGTACGTTCTTTCTTCCAAATCAGTGATTTCAGATATCATTTACACAAACACGAAAATTCGAAACGGATTGAAAACAGACAGGAAATGAAAACTAACAACAAAAAAATAAAAGGCTATTTTGACATATAGTTAATGATCATACAGCTGTCAATACGCTGAAGAATATCGCAGCGAAGACATTTTTCTATTAACGTGATGGAAAACCTTTAATTTCCTCCCATTCCATTTCAATCGTCGATATAGCTAACTCTACGAACAAGTTTGGTTCCTCTTCCCCCCTCCGCGGCCAATCATTACTTTTCCGAGGCGCTTTCTTTGAAGAATCATTGCAAGTTTCTTTTTCTTTTTAATTTTATTTTTTGTGTGCTTTTCGCTGAAAATCTGGCGCAATACAACGTTGTGGCTGGAGAGACGCGAAAATCGGAAATAAAGCACGGCGCGCTCTACTCCATTATACAAAGGGGCCCAATTCCGCAAACTGGGTGAGTATTGCTTTTCGGTAACCATAGCAACGCACCCCGGATATTTGGCTGGCTTGTTTCGCAATATCTTTTCCCGGGCTGAACTTTATTAATAATGTACCGCACAGTCAACTTGCGCCCAATTCGGCGTGAATATTGCATCGCCCACATTCTCGTCTACTGCGTGACTCGCGATGTAGGCTAAGCATTGCACGACGAAACGCAAAATGCTTATGGCAATCCAGTTATGGCAATAAACAAATATGTTGCTTATGTAATTTGTTCACGTATGCCACGTTTATTCGTCGTAATGGGTTCGGCCGCAGGGTGTTGCATTTTGGTTATTACTATTAATAACAAAACTAAAAGCTATTGGTTAACAAGGATTTTTAATTAAACACCCTACCCACCTCAACAGTACCGCTTTCATTGTAAACGCGCATGATTAATGATCTATCCGACTTGAAGTTTGTCTGCGTTAAATCTTGTACTTGTTTTACATACAAGCCCGACTTAACGACCTACAAACTCGGAGATTTCGTAAATGTTTATTTATTTTTTTGTTTGCATATCATTAACATCTCTTTTTCAAATCTGGTATTTTTTTTTTCTTTTTATGCTGCACAACCTAAAGTTTAAAGTGGCACTACCACCGTTTGAAAGTGTGCAGAATCTGGCAACATCTATACCACACGCCATGGCTGTTTGCTGTGACGTGCATATCACGTGACTGGGCTAGTCCAATCAGACGGCCAAACAGCCGTTGTTCTCGTTCGTCATTGGTTAACTCATGGTGACGTCACGGCAAACAGCCATTGCGCATGGTTTAGTGTATCTAGTACTGTCTGGAACTTGCTTGCATCAAGCGGAGGAATGTACAACGTCTTTTTTTTTTAACAAAACAAACAAGCCATGAGCCTCCTTATTGGTGGAGCGAGCGAAAGCGTAGCCTATAACGGACACCAAATTGCAAAATGTTGGTTGGTTGGTTGGTCCGTTGGTTGCACATTTTTAGTATGGGTGGAGCCCAAACGAAAGATCGGATTGGAATGAAATTTGGTACAACGCTTGATACCCCAAACAGTATTGCTGAGCCAAAATTTGACGTAAATCGAACAATTATTACAGGAGAAATAACAAATTTCTAACACTCACCATTGTAAATTTGGAATCGTGAATAGTTAAGGAATTCCGACGACGCATACACCTTGCTGGTGGCAGTCAAGTGAACTTAAAAAAACACGGAAAATTAAATTTTCGTTTCTTTTTTCTATAGCTGGTGACCTTTTTCGACGTAATTCAATGAAATAAAAACATTTGTCCCTTGGATTCAACCACTACAAGAAAAAACGCAAACATAAAAACAAAAGGATTCCGGTACGATACACCTTAGCATCATTTGAAAAAACGAATGCTTGGAGGGATTACCTTCAGCATGGCAACGAAACTGGTATTTACACTAGCGATGGAAATCCCGAATATGAAACTGAAATCATCGTATCACGACGAAGCTATACATATAAAACAGTACGAAACATCGGACGACGTATTTAAACACAGCACGAAACAACAACATGCATGTATCTAATAGTTTAAATATTCCTCGTACTCACGGCAACGTGTGGACTCGAAACCGTGGTGCATTAATTAATAGGCTTAATCTCAAACACAGCTGCTACTTGCGAAATAAAAATGACGACTAAATATTAGGCCTAAAATTTACAAATTAGGCCTAAAGGCCAGAGCGAACACTTTTTGACCTACAATATTGTGACCGTTACTGATGGATTATAATGTGGTTTTAAGATCGCTGTCGCCGTGCGTGATAGAGGTGTGCGCATCAATATTTACGTTGGTGGCGTTGTCAAGACTAGTGTTAGACCAGCGGCAGCATTGCCAATCTGCTGAATTTTTTAATTATTGTTAGAAACTATCGCTCAGATGATTGTTTGGCTTACAGTTAAATGCTTTATTCCGGTTCTCGTCAGATCCCCGAAATTAAGCAGCATTGGGCTGGATTGATACTTGGGTGGGTGACCACCTGGGAATCTGGCTGTTGCAGACATAGGGCCTTAAGGCTTCGGGCAGATGACCAGGAGTGGTTAACGCTCGTTAAACCCTTTACCCTTTTTAAATGCTTTATTATTAACATTTTGTAATCTAGGGAAGGCACTTTGCGCGGCAGTAATTATTGTTGTAAACAATGTCAGAATTATTAGCGGCGGAAGCCCAACCAGCCATGACAAACGTGCCGTTTTATTTTTATCGGCGGCGATTGTGGCAGCGATGGCTCACATCTTTAGTGTCCGGAACACAGGACTGAAAGCCGAAGGCTCTAGTCAAATTAATACAGAAGCAAACCTATTCACGTTGCCTTTTGGACTTATATGACAGACTGCCTGAGCGGGGAATCGAACCCACGACCTTTGGAAGAGACCTCGGCCTCTGGTTCCAAAGGTCGTGAGTTCGATTCCCTGCTCAGGCAGTCTGACATATAAATCCAAAAGGCAACGTAAATAGGTTTGCATCTGTATTAATTTAGTGTCAGATGTGGAAAGAAGGTAAATGATGGAGCAGACGAAAGCCTATTAATATAATACTAATAAATTATAAATAAGATAGCTTTGACCTATTTGAAAATAAAGCTAAAATAAGACAAAGACCTGCAAATAACAACAGTACGTCACACCAAAAGGCAAATAGCCCAAACTTAGCCGAATGTGCATTTCTCCTAGAGTTTTAAGGAGCATTAACAAATCTGGTACAGTCATTAAAATAAACACTAAATATAAATTTGAAATAAAGGTCTGTTCGCTCCGCCTACAATAGGCCCAAAGCCTGTTTCCTAGTTATTGAATGAAAATTTGGTACGTCCTCGAACACCTGGGAACAAGCGCTGTAAAGGTTAACAGTATCACTGTCGGTAGATGCCACGGTATTTTCGTACTATTTTCAACCTAGTTTAAAGCTAGGTTGCATTACGCAGTATGGGGGATTATAAGGGCATTGCCACCAAATGGCAAGCTGCGGAATCTATAACCATTTGCCGCTATCTAGACTGTTCTGTCTAAAAAAGGGTTAAAGGGTTTAACGAGGGTTCTGTCTAGTCCTTACTTTCAACCGGCGAAGGAACACACAAATTAAATTTCTTTTTAAACAACCAACAGACCACGGTCCTCCTTAATTGTTGACTGTATAGTTGGTGGGCCCACGTGCCACCAGGAAGCAAGCGGTAAAGTTAAGCCTAACGACATCACGGGCGCTTTTTTTCTATACATATATCGACCGTTTTGAAACGCAGATTTTGAACCGCTAAATGGGCGCCATCTAGTGACAGTGATATCGTTGTCATTACCCGCTTGCTGTCTAGAGCACGTGAACGCACCAACTTTACACTCATTAATTAAGGAGGCACGTGGCTAGTTTGTTGTATAAAAAGAAATTTATTTGCGCATTCAACCTTCGCTTGTTGAAATCAAGTGCTACATAGAATTAAATCATGGTAGACAGCGCTAGATGCTGCAGCTTGTCATTCGGTGAATAGAGCAGTGACATTTGCCTCCATATTGGCACCAGTATGGGTTTTGGTGGGCATAACTACAAGGTGCACTACATAAAAATGGAGGAAAAAACAACGGAAGAGCGGATTTCTTAGGCTTAAAATAACGTTGTTTTCTCCAACAACTGAAATCGCGCGTTTTAGGTCTAAGAAATCACTCTTAACAGCATCGGCTTCAGTATGACGCCCTTCTGTTTCTCTCTGCAGTGCGCCTTGCAGCTAACCCATTAAGGCTCCAGCATAGAGTTATATACAATAATACTACGTCGTGTCACTGCTCTATAGGCACGTTTAGGTCCGAATAAATCCTGAACCTGAATACGTACGTTCGAATAAACCCTGAACCGCAACATCTTTTATCCGAACATATCCTGAATCAGAACACTGCCCGAGAATATACCATCATAATTTTCTAACGGCTGCAGTTAACCAATGGAAAGCCAGTAAAACGGCAGCCACCAGCCAATCAAGCTTCCTTAACACGGGTAAAACGAGGACCGGGCATTTTATCAGATTAAATTTATGGTAGCTTCGTCCCTCCATACTGTTTTTGTGACCGAATCGTTTGGTTTTCTGGCCTCTGCCACATAATGAAGTATGACAGACCTACGTTTGGTAGATCTAAACCAGGTTCTGTTAGTCAAGTGATGTCTGACTTGGCTTCCAACGACGCGCGGTTAATATTTGGTTACCATGGTAACAGACCGATCATCGAACTTACATGTAGCTTTCCGCCCAACCGAATATTAAGTCTGATCGCTGCTGATTTTCGAAGCGTGTCGCAGTGGTAGAGGCAACCGCAGTACGAATCGTATGCCATTTTGAATCTAAGAAACAATCTTTATTAATAAAATCGAGTTGTCGCGTAGGATGGACGGCAACGAGACGGCCACAAGACGGCCATAGAGCACATATCCGTTTTCATTGTCGGTCGCTCGCCCTTTTTCTTTGCTACCGTGGGAAGAATGAGCCAGCTCGCCCTCTTGCTAATTGTTGAAGCTTCGTTTGTTTAATCCTCCCTTACAATGTCTCCAATGCCTATTTATTTATTTCCGGTCTACAAAGGCGTATTTATTATTCCACACGCACAAAGGCGTATTTATTTATTCCACATGTACAAACGCTTATTCCAACCATTTTTGCAGGAAAGAATCATATGTAATGTAAGTGTATGGATTCCGGAACAAGGGATACGCTGAATGAGGGAAATGAAGCAAACGAAAAACACCGTTTGCTAGCCTGGGTACGCAAAAACACATAGACGGGATACACGTATTCCGTAACAAACACATGAGGAAGAAAATCGTCCCAGTGTTTTTAACGGTGCATCAAACACACCCGTGCGTAGCACGGGCTTCCGCTAGTATTTTCATAAAAAGCAAAACACGTATTTACTTGGTTGGCGTGCCGTGACTGGGTAATGTTCGTCCAACAACAATCGTCTGCTTCCACGGTGAGTCGGGCTGTCTTCGGCAAGTTTGCGATGGATCTTTGGGGGAAACAAAACTACTTAAGAGACGGTATATTCTCGTTTCAAATGCAACTCGAGCGCCGTTTAAGTATCGATAAATGTCCTCAACCTCATCGTTACATTTCCAAGCTGATAAAAACACCTCACGTAAGCGCTTGGTATTTATTCAGCTTAAAAATGCAACTCGGGGATGAGGACATTTATCGATAAACAAAATCAACGCACTCCTGTCATTCCTGTTGAATAACTCTTAAACAAGGACACTTATCACTTCCGGGGGAAAAAACGGACAGACTACTGCCCACGCGTATGTTATATCTGACTTGGTCAAGACACCCATTGGACAGATAGATTGCAAAGTTAGATCCATCTGATTTCTTCACGCGAGAAAACCATTAGAACTTGGCAAGTGATGTCACAGCCTGTCAAGTCGTGTTGCATGCCGTACATTAATATTAACCTCGGTATGAGCAACTGAAGGGGATGCGCTGATTGAGTGAGCGAAGTGAACGAATATCGGCGTTTGTTAGCTGGTGTGCTCAAAAATGGGACTGAAGAAACTTAAGCATGAGAATGGATAAACAATCAACCAAGCCGGCTAACGTAACGGCTAATTGGGCAATGGCAAATGTGAAAATTATCTATGAGAAAATTTATAGACAAACATTCCTTCACATAAAAAGATCGAAATACAGATAAGACGGTGTGACCTTCGGGCCTTTTGTACACTTACAGTCCTGAGAAAATTGTGATATCCATCACCCAAAACCAAAATTGGTACAAAAGAAGCCACCAAGTTTCCCAAAACTGGTCAGCCTTTGAAAGTAGTGAGGTCATTCAAACAGGGAAAGGTGAATCCTATTAGCCAATACCGAATAATGTTTTGGACGTTAAACAAAAACTTGAACATTGCTACCGCGAGTATCAGTGTTCTAATTTCCATTTAACTTTCGAACTACTAATCGTTCCGAATAACTTAGCTAATAGTGTTAACCTTGGCGGCCTTTCCAAAGTTGAATGATATCACTGCTTTCAAAGCCGACCCTTTTTGGAAACTTGGTGGCTTCGCTTGTACTAATTTTGGTTTTGGGTAGATAACGTCTACCCAGGAAAAAGGAAGGACGAAAAGAAAAGAATATAGTTTCACTAACGTTTTGTTTTCGACACGACCTTGCATTTCCAGAATGTGTAATGCCTACAGCGAGACCGAAAGTTGTTTACAAACTGCGCTAACATGTTTATTCAGATATCTCGATGTTGTTGTTGGTGGTGGAGTTTTGTATCCTCAGGCGTATAATATCGATCCACGCATCGCATTAAAATGTTTGCTCCACACTAAGGAACGCTTTAAATTTAAACTTCCGGTAAATATACCGCTTTAAGGGCACTGAAATGTTGGAGCGTTTTATAGAACAAACAAACAAACACGCACGGAGTTTCGAGGTTAGTCTTTTTTTTTTTTCAAAACATAACCCAAACGAAAGGGGCCCCACACAAGTAACATCACACAAATTTTAATTTTTTAATCCCGTCCAACCCTTGTCCCATTTTGTCACTTTGCACCTCCCCCCCTTCCCTCAAGAAAATGCCGCAAGGTTGGCCTACCCCTTTCCCCTCCTCCTTCCTTTCGTTATTCGTGAAGAGTGAAATCATTCGAAAAAATTGTTACTTTTGTAGATTTTTTTGACTTTTTTTTAGGCTGGTTGTAAAAAATGGAAAAGGTTAATGGGAAGATTTGTTTCTGGTGTAGTATTTTATGCAAAGTGTTTTATACTATCAACAATACACGTAACAAATCATGTAACCCCACCCTTGTCTCTTTATGGTATACCATTCCATTGATCATGTGGTCGATTGTCGGCAACATGGACCACTTTTAGACCACCCCCAACGAAAATGTTAAGGCGCACACCTCTATCACGTACTGCAACAGATATCTCTATTACATAATCTAAAAGCAGTAACCTTCACAATTACCGGTTACAGATGTGTTTTAGGCCTTGTTTTGGATTTTAGGCATAATTTTTGTCTATACCGTTTTATTTTCCTAAGTCCGAGCTAACGGAAAATTGGGTTCGAGGGTAAGCCTATTCATTGATGCAACATGGTGTCGAGATGCTAGTAAGTGTCGTTAACGAAATGCTTTTTTTTTATGGTTGCGTGACTTTCTGTAGTGGTTAAATGCGACGATCAAATGTTATTATTTCATTGAGTCACGTCGAGAAAGCTTATTGGGTATAAGGGAGCAACGACTTTTTAATTTCCCGTGTTTTAATTAACTTGACTATCATTGAAAAGAACGACGGACGGACAAAGTCGTTGCTGTAGTCTTCCCAGGTTTCGTTGTACAATAAGACTAAAATAGAAAGGCTGGGGAATCTAGATTTGGGGATTATTTAAATCGGGCATTGTCCTTACAGAGCAGCTAAGAAGTGATAAAATTTTGCTGAGTGTTAAAGGTCCTATAACAGCCACGCGCAGATCTCCATCCGCGCATATTACTGACGCACCGTTTCGTGAGACCCGGCGTAGAAATACAACTTGACCAACTGAGATCGTGGGTTCGCAGCGAGTAACACAGCTACTATCGCAGTTAGCCTTGGGCCTAGTAAACGAAACGGCATGAACGCAAAAATTGTGTCGGCACAAACTGGAAAGCTTTTCGTATTTTAACGCTACACTTTATAATTTTTTTGGCTAGCGTCGTATAATTTTTCTTCGGCGATCTATTGGCATAAATAATTCTAATTTTTACCCTATTAGTCATTTAGATCTCATGGTAATTATTAGCAAACGATAAAAAATTAGTACATGCACACACACGCAGATGAAACGTCATGGTTATTGTACGGTAAACATTCGCATGATGCTATTAAATTAGTTCCCAATTTTCAACAGAAAATCTCCTAGACGCCACATTATAAAACGGATTTTTATCAAGTGATTGACTAACGATAGATAAATAGACTCTTGGCACCGTACTTGATGTGGAGGATCGAGAAAAATGGCGGTGGGAGTAATGTAAGAGTGCTCATGGAATAGACAAACGTTGGCCCCGCCGTAACTGTAAACTCGTGTTCGGAGTCAAACAGGGAGAAAATTCATTCAGGCATTTTCAGGCTTCTGCTACGAGGCTTCTGCTTCATATTGGTTTCAGGTTCGTGGACGCCCGTGAAATCCTTTCCTCATTTTAATAAAGCCCTCGTCGACTTATCACTGTCACGAAACGCCACACCTGATGTTTTTTCCTCGCTTTTTTTTTTCCTGCGCGGACGTGGCGGAGAGCGTCGCAATTTCCGTAATAAGAAAAAAAAAACGAACGACACTGTTTGATTGACTGACGGGAACGCTGAAGCGGAAAGTTAATCAAGAAGACCAGGACTGGACGGTTTCGAAGAGGGGAAAACGGGAAAAAAGGGAAGGATGAAGAGGGAAAAAGTGGCATCTCATGAAACTCACGTGAGAAAGGGGAAAAGAATTGCAGGATTTACAGGCTGACGTGTTAAGCTTTGATGTTTTATCACTATTGCCTGTAAATTTCAATAGCGTATGGACACATTACAGAATGTGATGAAAGGAGGGCGAATATCTCAGAAATTTCATTGAAAACAGGATTTTTTTTTTTTGGGCGGGGGGGTCTGAAAAAAGCTGTAAATTAGTTGAGTTCCACTGGAAAGCGTTGGCAAAAGACGTCCTACTTCGAGGTCCTACCGCTGAGCAGGGAATTGAACCCACGACCTTTGAAACCAAAGGTCGTGGGTTCGATTCCCCGCTCAGGCAGTCTGACATACAAGTCCAAAAGGCAACTTAAATAGGTTTGCATCTGTATTTACTTAACTCTTGTTGAGGCTTTGGCTTTCCGCCTTTAACCGTTAACATAAGTGGATATATGATTTGGGTGAGTTTAGGTCCGAACGACCCTTCTACGTTGACAGTTTCAGGGTAGAAATTATACTTCACAGATCGAACTGGAGGACGCCACCAGTCCTATACACGACTGTTGAGCCCTCCATGGCTTAAGGCGCTATAAATAAAGAAATAATATTATTCCCCACAAAGGGTGCATGGGCAGGACTTGGAAGGGTGATTAGCGACTGATGCGAATCCTGAGATGGGTTTGGGCAGCGTAGAGGGATAGACAAAATTATGGACGTCGTTCAGAAACCAGGTCAGAGGCAGACCGTCCAAAATACCAGAAACACAGTACTTGTCGAGACTGCCTCCTCGGTCAAGAAGTTCCAAACCGGAACCACGCCAACAGCAAAGACATTTCGGCGGAAGTCCACACGCGAACCCTGAACCAAACACAACACAACGTCACGGAAATAAGGTAAGGGCACGTTTACGCAACCACTCGCTTTTGCAGTCTCGCAGCTAGAAGCTAGAAATCACTTCAAATTCCAACATGGCGGCGGTTTTATGTCTGCCGCCTCGCAACGAAAACAGCAAATAACGTGAGTTCAGAAGCGTTTGGGAAAATTGTTTCGTCATGAGGAATTCTTTACATTATTGACACGGATTATAAGACTGCAAGTATTTACTCAAACGATGTCGGATTTAGCTAATCCATTTAGCGCATGGCAATGTCACCTTTGCCATCGCGATTCAGTTCTAGCTGCTAGAATACAAAGGCGAGTCGATGCATAAACGCGCCCTAAGACGGGAGAGGGAAGTCAGCGAGGAGGGAGAGGAAGAGTGGGGTAGTAAATTTATGATATCGCACACGTATTTGGAATAACTATCTAAATGATATAAGGAGCGAAAAAAGTCATCAGAAATTTCGACAAATTTCATGAATTTCTTGAAAAAATCGCCGAATTTTTCCAAACTGTTTTCTTTTCATCGGTAACGAGGCGAGTAGCGATAGGGGAAACGTTTGTGCATTTTCTAGGGGGAGGGGGTTCCAAAGATTGTGCAAAGTCTGACGGGGGCTTGGGTTCAAAAAATGGCATCACAGGGGTAGGATTTCCAAATTTTGATCCGGGTGAAAATTGCACCCCAAAATTTTTTACTGGGGTGCAAAAAAGTCTTTGGCGTGCAAAACCAAAACGTAAGCCAAAATGTAAACACTGTGGTCTCCTGTGGTTTCATAGCCATTGAAATACTTACATTCAGCATCTGAATAATATGTGCTGTTTTCCTGCACTTTGATGAAAACTGCCTTACCTTCACTATTCAACTGAAAAACCTACACCCATAGTTTACCAAACGTAGTAAAAAATGGAGTTTATCTTCTTTGGAAGGAATGGTGTCACCGGAAATCTAATTCCATGGTGTTTAAAATGCCGCAAACCGCAAGTCTGTAGCTTTTGCGGTTCAAAAGTTATAAAAAATTCAACTTTGGTGTGCACTTTTGCACTCCGTTAAGAGCTACACCAGAGTGCAAAGTGTAATTTTGGAGTGCATTTTGCCCCCTGTGAATATTTCGACCCCTGGCATCACTTGCATGACGTCATTTGTGTGCGGCCACTGTAACTCCAGATACAAACATGGCGGTTGCTCTTCCAGTAGGTCAGATTGCAGTTCGATGTTTTAGGTTTTAAAGAATGCTACCTTCCCCTTTGGTATACGGATTTGGTTGCGAACCTACTACGAGACGAAACTGGATATCAATCTTGAGTCGATCTGCGGATTTTGCTTGAAATATGTTTCGCCAAGCGGAGAATCTCCTTAAGTGTTCGGTGTAACATTTTTACTCCTTTTTTTTTTTTTCTTGCCATCCCTATAACTTGCGCTCCTCGTAACGCGGCTGCGCTCGAAGATCCGACTTGACAGAGTGAAAAGTTAATCAGGAAAGACAGGCTTGGCTTCGGGCTTTCAGGAAAAGACGAATCCCACCCCCAAAAAAGTGACACGAACACGAAAAGCCGAGAAAGAAAAAGAAAGACAAAAAAAAATGACAAACGCTCGAAACCTTGAAGCTTTCTGATGCATCTGCCATTTGGATCGAATGAGAAATTTGAAGATGGATTAAATGATGCATTCATCTTGATACGGGCGGGAAGAGGGCGGGGGGGAAGGGTGTCGAACATTAAGGTAGCAGATGTCCTACTGGCATTATGGATTTAGTCATGTGTGGAAAATGTGAATGGAATTCTTGGCAAAATGAAAATTGGTGAGGACCGACGAGCCATCATCATTGCATTCTAATCTGATGGGTTTCCCAATTTCTCGCTGCTTGAAATGGTTGCAATGTATTACTCTTTTGAAGGATAGTGTATTTAAAGGGATATACCTCCCAGCGCCATTTTTCTCGATCTCCACATCAAGTACGGCCCCAAAGGTCTATTTCCTAACCGTAGCTAAAAATCCTTTTTTAAATGTGGCGTCTAGGAGATTTTCTGTTGAATACATACTGGAACTTTATTTACGAACGACCCGTAACTATAGAGCAGTGACATAACGTAGTATTATTGTGTATAACTCTATGGTGGAGCCAGTAACTGGGTTAGCTACAAGGGGCACTGGATGCCGAAAAGAAGGGCGCTTTACTGAAGCCAATGCTGTTAAGAGCGGATTTCTTAGCGGATTTCTTACGCGCGATTTTTGTCGATTTGTTGGCAGTTGCTGACATTTTTAAGCAAGTGGAATCTTTTTTTTCCGATTACAACCTCGCAGCATAAGGGATTGGAGAAAACAACGGTTTTTTAAGCCTATGAAATCCGCTCTCAAAGCACTGCCTTGACTAGAAGCGCCGTTGTTTAACCCTCCATTTCAATCTAGTGCCCCTTGCAGCTATCTCTCTTGTAGCCAATATGACATCACATGACGCTGCTCTATATGATGCTTTGCGCGCTTACAATAACCATACCGTTTCATCTCTCTGTGTGCATGTACTAATTGGCTAATAATTACCCTGAGATCAAAAATCTAAAAGCGTAATGAGGTAAAAATTAAAATTAATTATTCCAATAGATCGCCGAAGCAAAATTACAAGACACTAGCCTAGAGAAATTATAAATTGTGATGTTAAAATAATCGAGAATCATTCCGGTTTGTTACGACACGATTAATGCGTTCATGTCTGGTTCGTCTATTATAGGCACAATGCCAAATGAGACAGTAGGTGCGTTCTTTCGCTGCGATGAGCACTGCTACTATCTCAGATGACCTTTGTGTTCGTATATACGCGGAAGGCTACCAGCGCGAACTGTTATAAGGCAGGCGGAATGTTATATAGGCAGGCCAGGTGTCCCTTTAAGGGATGGCGAGTGATGCAGAAAATAATACGGTCAGGTATCAAGACTGAAGCTGACACGAACAGATACACGCTAAAATCACGCAACTCTAATAGTAAACATTATCCCCCTAACCTCCCCCCCCCCTCCCCGCACCCGTAAAAAAAAACGGCCTACCGTTTTCTAAATTGTTCCGTTCCGTTTTTAAATCTCTTTCATTTCATACATATCAACCCACGCCCCCACCTCCCTCTGCACGTGGCTGTGCATTAGGCCAGCGCTTCCCAACGGGTGCGGCGCGCCTCCCTGGGTAGGCGTGGAGCAACTGCAGGGGAGGCGCGAACAGTTGCCAGCACCATACTGTAAAGATCAGTAGTGAACTTTTTTTAATTACGCATCGCAAAATTCTAGCCTTCGACCTGCTGTCAACCATTTAAAAAAAAATTACATTGGTGTAAGAATCTCAAGTCTTACCAGTACAATTCATTATATATATATATATATATATATATATATATATATATATATAAAATTGCACACTAATGGGAGCAGGGGAGGGAAGGAACCATTACATGCTAGTCCCAGTGGGGATGAATACTGTCGAAAAGGTTGGGAACCGCTGCAGTAGGTTAACGTATAACAAAGATGTTAAGTTCCAATCTAATTAACTAAATATACTGTATGCACAAATCCCTGTTATTATAAATTTTCCAGTGGAGGGGTGGGCATATCGATAAAGCGTTATGTCTGTGATCTGTGGACGAATTGGGCTGCCAGTCTGATTCCGGGTCACGCCGCTCCGACGAAACTTAAGTACATAAAGGTAGCTTACTGTACTACGTTATTTCTAGCATGATTTTTGAAATAGTATAAGAGTGAACAAAGAGTGTAACGATCAAAATGGAAAGTCAGTTGAGTGCACACAAAATACACAATTTACGACGTTTCGAAGCAATCCCACGCTTCGTTATCAAGCAGCAAAGGAAAAACCAAAGTCAAGTCAACACTTTAAAATCCATAAAAACGGAAAAACTCAAATCACACGAATAAAAATAAATTATATGGATCTAAAGCGGCTTAGAAACTGCCTTAGGTCCATTTATTTTTATTCGAACCTTTAGCTTTCGTTCTGATTAATGAAAACAATCTTGGCGACAAACTTCACGTAAACACCTCAAATATCCACATTTGCCGAGCCTGGATTTTCTGTAATAAAAATGCATCTATAGGAGTTCACTATAGATGCCTACGTTTAAGCTACGTTTTAAACTGTAGTGAGACGTTCGTTTGGCCTAATGATGTGGAAGCCAAATCCAAAGACCCTGTTCCAATCACCGGATTCGTAATAACACGTGAATTTTTTTTTTCGCTATTACTGTTGCTCACTTGTCAGCTTTGGCAGGTCACAACGTGGGCTCCGTTGTGACTTCGTTTGTGCTCCCTTTAAAAAAAATTTACAAAAGCCACAAGAGCGCCTAATTTAATCGCTTGGCAGCGCCTTTTCGCTCGAACTGTTGCAAGCAGATTATCCGAAGGCTCGTCCCCCGGCTACAGGCATTTGTCAACAAAGCGTCTGTTTGCGCTCGTGTTCAACTCTGACTTGAGTATACTCAGCATTGGCTCATCAATACCGAGTGCTCGAGCCGCTCAAGCGGAAACGGAAGGGAGGGGAAAACTCTGCAACAGTGTGTGTTCTATCTGCGATAGGCTACGGGGCAGTTTGAGGGAAGAATTTAACGAAAGGGCCATGAGGACATGATCACTTTTAGACCTGTATTCTAAACGACACTCACGAACATGTCGGGTTAAAAAATTAGTTGGGGCACGCACAACTAGCATTTAAACCTGATTGGTTATTCCAGTTTTTGAAAGAAATTGCAAGAGGCACTTGCTCGCCAACCTACACCAGCGGTGTAAGTACTGCACTTATGGGAAAGTCAACGAGGCCCACGAGCTAAACCCCCCCACCCCCCTCCCCCACCGGCCGACTGCTTGCTAACAAATAATATTTCATAGCTAAAAAACTATAAAACAAAAAACTAGAAGAAGCTAAACTTTCTAACGTGCTGTGCAGCCTCCATGACGGATTTATTATTTAAAATAATAATTGAACTAGCACACAGCTTGACTATAAAAGCAGTATAACCCAACAATCATTTACCCAATGGCCATCCTTAATTTCACATACTTTTAATTGTTTAAAAAATATCTTACTACCGTCTTTGGTCTATGGTACTACCGTCTTTTACATCACTTTGCCTTATTTTTACTATACTATTGCCACCGGAAGTGAGTGCCGAGAAGACCCGGGCAAGGCCCTTATACCTAAGAGCTCCTTTTCGGTGCAAGGGCCAGGACCTGAGCGTCGCCGACCCTGTCCCTTCCCCCGCAACCTCCTCCCCCCTCCTGGCAGACTCAACCTCTTGGGTTGGTGCTGGGCCGGCCCGTACTTTTCATTCATGTGATGCCCAAAAGCAGGGGTGCACTCAAGGGGGGGGGGGGGAGGGGGGAATGCAATAAATTGTATGGAATGAGTATAGAATTTCGGGTAAAAACAGACAAATAAGGCTTTCACTGAAAAATGACAAATTGTGAAAATTTTCTTTTTTAATCTTTCAAAGGCACTAAAAGTTCGGAAAATGAGTTGTTCTGCATGGCTTTGGGGGGGGGAGTAGGACGGACGCCCCCACCCCCTTCCTATACTCCATAGCTTAATTCTTGGAACCCGTTTTGAGTTCAACTTCCTCCCCCCCCCCCTCCCAAACAATATTCTTGGTTGAGCCGTTTATATTTTTTGTAAGTAATGATATTTTTGTGGGGGGAAAGGGGGGGGAGGACCCTATGAATCTTTGGTCAGAGGGCCCCTGACTTGCTAGTTATGCCCCTGATCCACACTCAGCATTAATAAGCAACATTCTCAAACGGTAACGACCAATGTACTGAGTGTGAGTGGCGCCAACTGTGTTTGTGAACTGAGTGAATTGTGAGCATCTTTTCAGAATAAGGGTCTTAGAAACTGCCTGCCTGCCTGCCTGTGCCGGCTTCTAGTCTGGGGGACCACCATACTCCTTCGGCAACTATGGGATTTGGACTACTCTGGGCGCGTTATCTCGGCACCGTCCAACGATCGGTGGTGTACACATACCCGTTTTGTCCCCTCCCCTATCCTTTCTTCTTCAAAAACGTCAAGTAAGGTACACAATTGAGCCGGTTCATCTCTACAAGCGTTAGTTTGCATCAAGTGACTTAAGCCTCCAAGAAATAAAATATAAATAAAAAATTCGGTAAGATACGTCATCAAAGGTAAGCGTTTTTTTTCTTACCTTTCGTGCCGTATCTTAGGCTTCTTTACACCTACTTGCTTCTTGCCACGTTGCTATCCCTGTAGTCGCGCACGTAGATTGAATACGAAAAAAAGTAGTCCAAGTTGACGGAATTACACACGAATGAAGTGTGCAAACAGGCTTCATTCTATTCGTGGAATACCGTATAACCCAAGGACGTGGAAATATTCACATGTAAAGTGCATGGAGTCCGGGTCAAGGGAAGCGCTGATTGAGCGAGTAAAGCGAACGAAAATCAGCGTTTTTAGCCAGTGTGCGCAAAAACTCATAGACGGGATATACGCCTTCTGCAACAAACACATGAGAGGAAACCTTCCCAATGTAGCAAACGGTGCATCAAACACC
Organism: Lithobius niger; assembly: GCA_023313725.1. Classification (NCBI taxonomy): domain Eukaryota; kingdom Metazoa; phylum Arthropoda; class Chilopoda; order Lithobiomorpha; family Lithobiidae; genus Lithobius; species Lithobius niger. The sequence goes on along the minus strand of JAHWFP010207228.1, from coordinate 18,551 downwards.
ACCCCGGGCTTCAGCTAATAATGTAATAACAAAAGGTTTCTCAACTTTATCGAGAGGACATTGGAAGGACGGTGAGCTAGACACCAATCAAAAGAAAGCAGCATGATAAGTAATATTCCAGCCTGAGGAACATGGACAGCGATACCAGGAGCGAAGACAGAAGTAAGCTGGAGCTGCATTTACTTCCGTGTTATCACTCCATCGGAAAGAGCGATATTTTATCTTTGTAAATTAGACTCTGTACCAGAAATTTGGCTGCTTAGATGATGGCTACTGTAATTAGATGCACTTCACGTCTCGTGCGGAGGGAAGCCAGCAGCGCATTTAAGTAAATAATGAGCCATAATGTCTTTCTCGTCCCTGCAATTAAGGTTGGCCAAAATTCAATTACTTTATTTGTTGGATGCTTCGGGCTTTCGAAAACGGAGATAGGAAAGTCGTAAAGAGGGGGGAAAGGGGTAATTCAAAGGTCTTAATTGGACTAACGATGATTAATAAGCGGTTTTTATTGTTGTTAGCTAGTGTCTAAGCAATACTGTTGCTTTTTTTTTTTTTTTTTTTTAGATTCTGTAAACCTCTTAGAAGACAAAATGTTTAACCCTGTAAAAACACTATGTATTGAGGGAAAACAAAAACGATTCTCAAATACCAAGCGTCGCCCTTACTGCCAAACCGCGTAATCGTAACGTATTACAAATTTTACAAGAGCAGCAGAAAAAAAAAACAGTTTATTTCTTACATGTTCTTGCACTAATAAACAGGTGTTCAATAGAAAGACAAACACCCAACTAAAAAAACAACTTGTTTCAACTGAACTTTTAACATAAGAATTATTGTGTACGCGGTTTATCTTGAGTCCTGCAGATATTTTATGAGCGGCTACGTTTTCCTGGAAGGGGCGGCATTAATTCACGGCCGCCATTGTTTTTGTAACCATCTCGGATATCAACAAGGCACTCTGCTACCAAAAACATACAATTGATTATCTGTGTCGTTCTGGGACGAACTCAAGATAGGCCGCGGACTACTATAAAATGCTTTCCAGGTCAAACTATAGTTGGGCTCATGCTCTAAACAATTAACTTAAGGCTTCAAATTGACCTTCCATTTGCTACAAATGGAGACTTATTCAGAAAAAAATCACCAGGCGCGTTAGAGACAGATATTGCAGCTATACGAGGTATTGGGACTACATTCTTTGCGCAATGATTGGTGAGGCTTCGTCACCTGACCATTTAGGAGTATCCTAATAGGTTGAGCAGCGCGAGGTGTTGCAAGCAGCTTACACGCGTACGCTTCTCTATTATCTATAAAGGCTTGCCGTTCGCTTTGACACAGCATGCGAGCCATGTCATCCAAAATTTTCAAAAACTGCCGCTAATTATGCTGCAAGCACACTCTACAAAATGTACTCATCGCTTTGATTAGTGTTAACGGCACGCACAAAAACAAACATAGTATTCTTCTTATTATTAGAGTTCCCGGTGTTGCAGCACTAAACGAACATTATTTTGCAGTAACCGTGATCATCCTATTGTGTGTGCGGTGTATCTTGAGTCCTGCAAGCATTTTGTGAGCGGCTACGTCTTCCTGGATGGGGTGGCTTTAATTGATGGCCGCCATTGTTTTTGTAACCATATTGGATATCAACAAGGCACTCTGCTACTGAATACGTACAATCGATTATCTGTGTTCGTTCTGCGGAGAACTCAAGATAGGCCGCGGACGTTATAGTCTTCGGACGTTTTATTCTGTTTTATTCTGCTACATTTTCGTTTGATACATATTTTATGAGAGTAGAAATTGTCGTAGGACAATATACAGTATAATACACACGTCCCTTGGTTCTTCGTCTGCGTGAATTTAACGAAATTTGGCCTCACAAACTTTTATTTCGATATCTAGTGTACAAAGAGGTATGTTGCATCAAGCCATTGTTGTTAATTTTCATAATTTACCGGCATTGCAGTGTTTCACGTTTAAGATTCGTATCATGCGTCATGAGTTAACGCCAATAATTCGATTCAGCTGCTGGAACGATCCTTTTTAGAGTGTGCTTGCAGTGCGACTCTGGCAGAATCGGAGCCTAAGCAGGTAATGCTACAATCTTTGCGGTCAAGCCTTTATAGATATTATGAACCTTGACATGGATGACACCAAGACTTGAACAACTTGAACAACAAAAAAACAACACAGTCCAAAACAGTACAATTAGGATGTTTTGCAGTTAATACGACTAAAATTAATCGTCAAAATTCTGCAACACGCTATTTACGAATAGCAGGGCGCAACATGAGTGAACGCTCATGGTGCGCCTTGCAGTTAAATAAGCTGCTTGGCGTCCAGTCAACTTCCGTCTAAACCGAACTTCCGTCTAAACGCCAACAGCCTGGTAACGAGCCAGTCCTCCCGTTCAAACCAGTTAGGACCGGCTCTTACCTGTTAGCGGTTGTGCAACGTAAAGCCTCAGGCTACTTCTATTGTTCAGCCCCGCGTATAAATACGAGGGTCTGGACAACGGAAAGCCACTTGGTGTTGGGCAGACAACGCGAAAGGTTGTCTCCCTGGACTCAGCTAAGGATAAGACCAAGCTTTTAAACTTGTGTTTTATGCCTAATATGTGTTCTCAGTGCATAGACCCCTAGCTATGCAGTAAGGAGTAAATTGGCTTTGAGATTATTCTTGAATTCAATCGTCTACGCCCTGAGTACGTCACAATTCTTGGAAGTAAATGAAAAATTAATGTACAACTACAAGATGCACGTAAAAGTATGACGATGCGATCAAAAACTGACACTTGGACAAAACTCCAAAGGCCAACACTGCCCACCTCGACCAATTTTATTTATTAAATTTATTAAAATTTACTATCTATATAAATTTCTGTGTGGGAAAGGATACCCCACTTAGGTAAGTAAACAGTTGGGTGTCTTTGTCCACCGAGGCTACATCCTCAGATTCAATCATTCAACGAACCTCAAAAAAATTTTGCAACCATTTACATGAATCATTTTAGCATAATCTGACAGACCAACAAATGCCTACAATAATTACAAGATACGCATCCACGTAAAAATAGTTAAACCACAAAATTTGACGGAGTTTTAGGCTTATCTTTGAAATCACGTTTACGGGGCAACAAGGCCGGAATCGGAAGTTGGCTTTGGTCTGGGGAGTCTTCCCACAAAACGAAATTTATTTACTCTCAACACAGTGCAAAGACACCCTAATGGGCAAATCCACCCCGTCTGACGGTAAATGTTTGAAGAGAAGCGAGAAACAAGTTTAAGCAATACATCAACCGTTTGGGTAGGCTGTTCCGGCTTTTATATACCGCGTGAGTGTTCGCGTCTTAAATTTTTTAGGTTTGTATTTTCAGAATAAGTTGTGTGCGCGCAGTTATAGTAATACTAATAATAAAATTTAACCACAAGAGTGGTTGGGAGCTGGAAGAGTTTAGAAGCCGCTTACACTAGTCCCAGTAAATCGTGTGAATATTTACAATCTAAAACGTGAATCGTGGTTTAGAAACAAAATTAGGCCTCTTCAGAAATTTTCGCAGACAAGTCCCAACCAATAAAAATCTAAAACGTCGACTGAGCGTGCCTGTACAGCCTCCCCTGGAAGGGCATTCCAAGCTCGGATCACCCTTACCACTGAAAAACCTTTTCCTGCAATCCAGCCTTGCAGACTGAACAGCCAATTTGTGTGAATGACCTCTAGTGGCAGAGTAGGGGCAGGGGTCGAAGAATGGAATATCGGTGGGGTTAAAGCCACGAACAAGCTTGAAGGTCAGAATGAGAGCGGCACGTGATGTAGCCTATACGTAGTTGTGTTACTCTCACACTTCTAATCTCGTTAAATGAATCTTGCTAAGGTGATGCTGAAATAACATCCCAACACCCTTCCCCTACTACCTTGTTCGCATTACAGTCTCTCCTCTCCTAACCTGGGTGATCACTCACTTAACTTGAAAACGAACATGTTCGTTCGCATTACCAACTTCTTCTCTCTAACCCATTCATTTCAACCCATTTCCCCTCTACGTCGTCCTCCGCCACCCCCTACACACATGCACGGTCTCTCCCAAGTCTCACCTAGATTTTTGTATAGCAGCAGTTAAAGCTGTTCGTTCGCATTTGCTTTTCACCCCTCTCCCCTAGCCCTGAGGGCACAGCTCACCTAGCTAGGACAGGGAAAGGACCTCTCACAACATTTAAAAGAGCTCCCCTAACTTAGGCAAGACAGACGTCGTTCGCACTACAGCTATCCTCTCCCAGTAGGAGAGGAAAAGTTAGGAGAGGAGACATAGTAATGCGAACAAGCCTTGTTCGCATTACCATATCTCCTCTCCCTCAATATCCGCTCTCCTCCTCCCTACCATTTCCTCACTCCTACTGTTTTCCTATTTTTCCATCCTCCCTCCCTCCTCCTCTCTACCTTTCCCACTAATCCTACGAATCCTACTTTCCATCCCCGCAAATCCCGTGTTTCACATTCACCACATCACCCCTCCTCAGCGGCGTTCGCAAGATTGAGGACTGTCACGCTTAAACATGTATTGTTTTCCAGGAAATAAGAAAAAGAAAAAATATATAAAAGAGAAGTTGCATGGAGAAAACAAGTAAATGTAAAAAAAAAATGCAACGTCGTTTTAGAAACTTTGGGAAATGCTGGGGGGAAAAAAAGAGAAAAAACTGTTGTCTGTTCGCCTGTTGTTTGTCTGTACGTTTCGTGCCAGACGCTCATGTTTCTCACGCGCACCAAGATTAAAGTAGAAAAAAAAAATAAAAAAATCAATTCTCGTGCCACGAGATTAGTTTTGAATTCGTTTGCCGGTCCTATACCGAGCCGAGAGCACGTTCTACAGAAAGTAAAAAAAAAAAAAAAGAGAGAAAAAAAAAACATGAAAAATATCGAGTCGTTGTCCCGCTTCGTTGTTGAAGACTTGGAGGCGGATTTAATTTGCATTATTTTGCATCTTCGTGCACGTATAACTCTAGGAGCACATTGCTTTCTCTGGAAGCTCTAAGAAATGTTCTCTTTTTTTTTTGCGGATAACTGTCATAAAATAACTAAAACTTCTACCCATTTTCATACGAAATCGGATTAAAAACCGATATTGAGAATATTGAAGTAGATCGATTTTTTTTTTTTTTCTAGGCAAAGTAGCATTAAACCCCATACTTAAAACGGCTGAACCTATTACTTTTCGCTAGTATGTCACGGACTTATTCTGGAGTGGGTCGTATGCTGGAGAATATTAAAACTTCTTGGAGTCTTCAAAGGCGCGACAATTTTCTTCCAGCATTTTTCCTGGCCTGGAATTTTATTTTTATTTTCGAGGACTTTTCCAAGTTTTCGAGGATGCGTACTAACTCTGGAACTACCTGAAAGCTTAACAAAATTGGAAAAAATCTTGTATTCAAAGAAAAAATTCTCTCTTCGGCCTTGTATGCACCAGCTTTGCGCCCGTCGCCCATCCCACCCATCCCAACCTTACACACACATGTATGCATTTGCTGGTCATGGGCCTTGCTAAACACGTAGCCATGTTCTCATTGTATTGTGCAGTAGTGATAGCTGATTGTAACTGAACCGCACAATCCACACAGCCTGTCTAGGGGCATGATTCTTGCTTGGGATGTGAAAGGTACCAGTTTCAAATCCCAAACCAGCCCCGAACATGACACTATGTGGACGCTCGTTGGGTCTTACTGAATCTTACAGTCCACACAACCCATCTAGGGGCATGATTCTTGGCTTGGGCCATGAGAGGTACCAGTTTCAAATCGCAAACTGGCCCCCAACAATAGGTGTAAACACAAGGAGTGGATACTCGGTTGGGTCTAACTGAACCTTGCAATCCACACAGCCTGTCTAAAAGTGGCATTCTTGTGAGAGGCACTACTTTCATATCCCAAACACTCCACAGGCCCCTGGCAATAGATGGAACAAAAGAGTAGATACTTGTTGGACCTTACTGCATCTTTCAATCCACACAGCTTGCCTAGGGAAATGATCACGCTTGGGTTGTGCGAGGCACCTGTTTTGCATCCCGAACACTCAACAGGTCCTTGACAATAGATGGAACAAAAAGAGTGGATACTTGTTGGGTCTTACTCCATCTTTCAATTCACACATCCTGTCCAGGGAAATGATCTTGTTTGGGTTGTGAGAGGCACTTGTTTCAAATTCCGAACAGGCCCCCACCATTAGGTGTAACGAACATGCCCGTTATGTAACTTTGTTACATATGAAAGGGAAAAATTGGCTTTAAACCCTACGTTTAAAGTTTTTTATCTTCTTAAAGCCAAGTTTTTTTTTACTTATTAAAACCCAGGTTTACTATGACAATTTTAGGTGTGCTTCACTATCTACGTAGGTTTTCACTACAGTTTACACATTTGCTGAATTTCTACCTTACTGAATTCAGAAATTTTGTAAAGTTTATGAAGTATACTATGCCAGTGTAGGAGCTACTGCATAAAACATACTGTATGCTGTTGCTTTGAATTTACGGTACGAGTAATTTCCATGCTTTGCCAGCCTAATATTGAAAATTCGTCAGAATTCCTTACTTTTCAAAGCCTGGAAAAAGCCCTTATCAAATTCCATACTTTTTTAGCTTTTCCAGCTATCTTACGAACTCCGTCTGGGGGACCTTTTGGGGATCCAGAGTCACAGATTGTGCCACTGTGATGCCTTATTTCGATAGGTTAATAGATTAAACCCATTTTTCTCGATGCCCCACATCAAGTACGTCGGCCCCAAAGTTTTATTTACTTACCGTTAGTCAATCCCCAGCTAAAAATCCGTTTTAAAATGTGGCATCTAGGAGATTTTTTGTTGAATATTGGTAACTTTATTTACTGCGTCCCGCACGTATATGATCATTTGCGCACCTACAATAAATAATCACGACGTTTCACTGTTTCCGGTTGTGACGACACAGTTTTTGCGTCAATGCTGTCACGTAACCCGCAATTCGTCTATTAGGCCAGACGTCGTTCCGCGTCGTTCACGTGATCACGAGAAGACGAGGGCAGAAGTGACATAATTTACTACGCTGAATCTAACGACGGCAGCATGCGGACACATGGCTGAGCGTGGCTGTTGTAAGTCAGGCCGGATGTTGCTTTAATAGCTAGTCAAGACGCACCGTCTAGGTTCTAAACATTGATAGCCTGTTCCAGTGTTCCCTTATAGGGCAGTGACACGACGTAGTATTATTGTATATAACTCTATGGTGGAGCCAGTAACTGGGTGCAAGGTGCACTGGTGGAGGAAAAGAAGAGCGTCTTACTGAAGCCAATGCTATTAGAGACGATTTATTAGGCCTAAAACGCGCAATTTTTGTCGATTTGTTGGCAGTTGCTGACATTTTTAAGCAAGTGGAATCTTTATTTTTCAATTACAACCTAAGCAGCATAAGGGCATTAGATAAAACAACGGTTTTTTAAGCCTACGAAATCCACTCTCAAAGCACTGGCTTGACTAGAAGTGCCGTTGTTTAACCCACCATTTCAATCTAGTGCACCTTGCAGGTATCTCTCTTGTAGCCATACGACGTCACCTGACGCTGCTCTATTGGCACGTCTTTCTTGTTGTTGCCATAGTAACGGTGTCGGCCACACTTTTCAGGTGTCTAATGGATCTTTAGAATGAGAGTGCCATCGTTACTGATCTTTGACACCAGGAAAACAGTTGGATCAGAAGGCGAACCCATTGACCGCGTGGTTCCTCTGCAGTTCAGAAGGCAATTTGCCGAGTCCGAGAAACATTGCAATGGTCAGCTTGACCTACAGCAAAGGGATTCCTGCCTCGAACAAACCACTCGGAACGCTACTCGATTGTTGGGACGAGCGGAAAGCCAAACATTCAAGCTTAATGGAAAATCAACAAAGCGGGATGGGAATTTTTCGAATCGTTCATCTTACTGCTGAAGAGGGAAAGTGGCTGACTTAAAGTAAGAATAAACATTAAATAAATACAGATGCAAACCTATTTACGTTGCTTTTTGGACTTATATGTCAGACTCCCTGAGCGGGGAATCGAACCCACGCACGACCTTTGAAACGAAAGGCCGAGATCCTACCGCTGAGCCATACTGTATAGATACTGTATGGATACTGAATAGATAGTGTATGTTTATATGTATATATGCACGTGTTAAATGGACGTTTCCCTTTGGCCGTGTCGGTATGGCTCAGAGGTAGGACCTCGGCCTTTGGTTTCGAAGGTCGTGGGTTCGATTCCCCGCTCAGGCAGTCTGACATTTGAGTCCAAAAAGCAACGTAAATATATAGGTTTGCCTCTGCATTTATTTAACTTTTGTTGAGCCTTTGGCTTTCCGTCTTTAAGAATAAACATCTTCTAATATCGTCAGGAAATGCGGTCGCGGTCTACCGTAATATTGCGATATTGGTTTGTTTATTATATTTTTTAACCTTCGATTAGAAAGCAACCGGACATATCGCATTCTAATAATCCTAACTAAGCATATGCATGGTTGTACTATATACGCTGCAGGCCGGACCTATGAGGATGTAGGGGGGATGCACAAAATGGTCGCTTCAAAGCGACATTTTGTTGACATTGGCAAGGGAATCAGCTGAGCACTCTCTTTCCGTGTATCAACAACGTCTACTGACAACTATAGGCGACTTTAAAACCAAAAATGTAATTTGTTATTAGCTTTAAAACTCATTTAAGTTTCATTTCTAGGCGTTAAAGTCAAGAACCTACAGCCCATGATAAATTCGTCAGTTTTTGTCTGTTGCCCTCTGGTTGTCGCGCTTTCCTTATTGGATTATTCACTCAGACCTGAAGCAAGCCCGCGTGGCTGTTTACTGCGCGCGCGCGAGGAACCTTGAAGTTGATGACGTTGTATACATTGTCAAACAGGGAGTTCCCAGGAATCGCTGGCTGTCCGTGCATTTCTTTTCCTTGCAGCAGTGCAGCAGTTTGCTAAATGCCTACGTCACGCAAACGTCACTAGAGCTATAGACGACCAAAAGAAATAGCCCCCTGGCGGAGTAATACACAGACCGCTATCAACCGAACCGCCCCCAAAAAAATAGGATGCTGCCATCTCCGTGCGATTGCCGTAATCGTTCACGTCAATGAAAATGAATCAACAGAATTGTATGATTGTGTATTTATTGCTTTACCTACCTGCAGCTTTGTGGCTGCAGTTAAGGCCACCATAACTATAAAACGCGGCCGTATTAGCCATGGGTAATCAAATTTTTTTTTTATCGATGAGAAGCGGACATCTTGTTTCCGCAGAAAGAGCTAGCACCTTTTTTTTTTGTTGCTGCATGGCTGCATTTAGCACGGCACGAAACAAGGAAAAGAGACATGCAGTGCTGCTAATTGCAGGGAAAAGAAACAGCCATTTAGCGAACTGCTTTAGCGCTGCGAGGAAAAGAAACGCACGGTCCTTCGCGACGACCTCAACTGCATTCGCTTGAAGCCTAACATCTGTTCTCAAGTGAGGGCACGTTCACCCAAAGCAGGGCTGTCTACAGTACTGGCCGGATCTTGAATGAAAAATAGCATTATGAGACTGGGTTGGCAATATGGCCGCCAAAAGTGCCGCTGATGCGATTGAGTTGCCGCATTTTGTCAACCTACGTACTAACTGCCAACGAACGTGTTGCTTTTTTTTTTGCAAACGCAGTGAAATAGCTTAACTGTGGCTGAGTGATATATTTAAACACCAATTAAAAATACTCTTATAAATAATAAAAAAAACTGCCACCAAAATCTACGTAAAAATTTAAATTATTATTTTGAAAACCGCCACTATCCGCCAATAGATGTCGCGTCGCGCCGTACAAAGTTGGTACCTCGAAGAACAGACCTCGACGAAATGAACCAGACGTGGCGGCAGTTTTGTCTAACCCCCTAATATCGTTGTAGAGCAGGCCAGTTAGTTTAGTGGCCATTCCCAAAGACTTGCTTTTGTTTCCTCGCAGCTAGAAGCTAGAAATCACTTGAAATTCCAACATGGCGGCGGTTTTAGATTTGTCAGCTCGCAACGAAAACAGTCAATAACGTGAGTTCAGAGTGACTGAGAAATTGTTTTTTCGTCAAGCGGAATTCCTTTTCTTATTATCATGGATTATTCAACTCAAAGCATTCGTCCGAACGATGTCGAATGTAGTTAATTCAGGTAGCGTAGTTACCATAGCAACGACACCTTCGCCATCGCGATTAAATTCTGGCTGCGAGAATGCAAAGGCGAGAACACGCACCTACGCTAACTATACCCTTGGCTCGCTTCGGTTGACAATGACAACGCGTGATATCAGGTGACACGCGTTCAGGTCACATGACACGAAAGAACCAATCGCAGCTAACAATCAGAGCCACGTGATTTTAGAAGTCAACATCGTTTGAACCAAGCATTGCTTTTATCAAACTAAAACAATTTCGACAACACCACCAAAAAAAAATAGCAAGGTGCAACCCTGGGATGAGTAAATCGAAAGTATACGTTCGAAAGTATCTAATTCAGTCAGAACTGTACCTACGTTGTAAAACCAGACAGTTGACATTGATTACGTTATAGATTGGCAGAAAATGATACTCCAAGGACCATCACCTTCAACTTGCTTTAATCTCCTATAAAAAATACCTATGCGTGCGCTCCCGAGAACCATTTAATTAACTTTTAGCGGCCTAATCTCTCGCAACCTTGACTGGCAGATAAAACAGATACTTTTAGGTAGCTGGGTGGCTCATCCATCTCATCACGACCAGTTAAAAAGTACTTATTTATCAGGAGGCCTAAAACCAACGTAAGAAAAAAGTAATTTTCTTGTCAAGTTTCGGGCAGACAAAAATCATCAGTAAGTAAGTTAGGATTTTAGACTGATTATTCTTTCATCATTCATTCATCCATTATTCATTCATCCATACATCTCACATGGCATCCGTTTCGCACAATAAAGAAGACTTTTTAATTTTTTTTAAAGCTCTTAGGAGGTTCTTCTACACAGCATTAGTTTTGCTTTCGCAAAAAAAAAGTAAAAAAAAAAAGTAATTTCTAACGTTCATCTAACTGTTTCCACCGTTTGCGTCACCCTTGCCGTCAAAGCTGACGTGAAGTGATGACAAAGCGGCTTCTACGGTAGCGAGAATGCTATGCGAGGTAGTTTCCCTGCTAACCATGGGGGCAGCTGCATGAACAATTTATTCTCTACGAATTTATTCTTGCATTTGTTACTAGGCGCGACAACCATTTTCGCCTATTATTCTAAGAAGGCCAAATGGATAACAGTGGCAAAGCTAGTTACTACCGATGGTAATTTTAATATCTTTTAAAGGGACATAAATTCTTCCGGTATGTTGTGCGACCCGTTGAGACTACCGTTTTCAACATTTACAGAGGTTAGAGTTAATATCGCAAAGTCATCTCGCACGAAAGAAAAAAAACCAAGATAATGAATGGGTTGGCACCATTTACATACGTTTGAACTAATGTCGCCAAACTGAGTCATACAGGAAAGCCAACATGGATGCATGTACCTTTAAAGGCACGTAACTGCTGCTCACGCTGCGCGAGTACATGGTATAAAGAGAAATGCAGAACCAAAAAAAAAAGTAACTTGCCCTGAATGCGGATTTTTATTATTATTAAATTAAATAAGCTTCGTCTCCCTGAAAAAAACTATAGGAATTTTGTACAAAAGTTCAAGGACTTCAAGAACTCCTATCAGTAACGTAGCATTTAAAACAGGCATCGGTTTGAAATTTTAGGTTAGAAATCCGAAGGTTAGAAAGTTAACCAGATATAGCATCTCACTTCGTCCAATTCTACGCGGGGCCCTAGCGGTATTTGCGGCTACTCATTACCGGTGCTAATGCTATGCCTTCGAAGCAGCACGAAGGCAAAAGCATTATCAAAGGTAGTAACTTAGTAGTAGCCGCAACTACCGGTAGGGCCCCGCGTAGTACGGGTAGAAGTCAGATGTGCTATATCTAGTTAACTTGCTAATCTATGACAACAATACGTTGCTCTCTTGATGGGCTACCGGGGCGTAAATACCTTACTTACGTGCGCAGAGTATCAGAATGGGAATAAAACCGTGTACTTTTGTTTTTTGTATAGTGAATATTTTTACTGGTAAGTTTGCGACGTGACTTATTGATAGTTCCTCTCACCTGTAGCACGGGCTACAACTGTTAGACGAAAACTATTTCTAAAAGTTATGCTCCCATTCCTTCTGTAATAGCCGTATTACCGCAGATAATTAACCACTTACGGTCGGTATTATCTGGAAATTTTTTTTTGCCTCAGTCCCGCCATCTTGTTTTTACTGCAACGTGATATTCTCGCCGCAAATACCACTGTAGCCTCGTTTAAGCATAAATCATTTTCTTTTATCACTCGCTGCATTCCCCAACTGACAAAATCACCTCGTGCAAGCGCTGGTGACCATTTTTTTTTTTACTTAAATGATCAATATTAAAGTAGTAATACTGGTAATTTTAAGCTGGACGTGCAATGAAAATATTCAACTAAAGCATAGGCCAGAGGACCGATCGGCCGGCCGACCGGCTCCGTGACACTCCCAAGATGCCATGTGAATAAATTGGGAAAGACGGAGTGACGCGTAGTGCGGGCTTCACGTTGGGGAGGGTTGGGAGGTGAGGTTTGATGCTAAGTACGTCGTAGATTTTTGAATATGCGCAGGGGAATATTAGCATACAAATTAAACACCACAGGTGAATATTGCTTCACGTTTTCAAACCCAAAACCATGAATTCTGGGAAAAGTGAGAAGTAAGCCGCGAGTTCCGCAATTTGGGAGGTGGGGGGGGGGGGCTATGAGAAGGAATACCTGGGCCGGAGGGGGAGGAGTTGCGACGTCCCCCAAAAACCCTTTGGGGGGGGATGTCATGAAGGAACACAACGTTAAGCCAACGTTGTATTGAAAGGTTCGTATTGTGGTTAGTAAAAACCAGAAAACAAAAATGGTGCTACGTCATTTTTAAAGCATACAGATGCAAACCTATTTACGTTACCTTTTGGACTTATACGTCAGACTGCCTGAGCGGGGAATCGAACCCAGGACCTTTGAAACTAAAGGCCAAGGTCCTACCGCTCAGGGCCTGCGTTCGATTTCCCGCTCAGGCAGTCTGACATATAAGTCCAAAAGGGAACGTATATAGGTTTGCATCTGTATTTGTTATTTCTTGTGAGCCTTTGGCTTTCCCGTCTTTAATTTTTTTAAAGTTAGAATGTGGAGGCGGGAGGGGGGGAGAGGCGATAGTATTTCAAGACTAACAAAAAATACCACGTCATTTTAGTGATATTGTAAAATGAAGTCACCCGTCTTTATAGGCGGTCTGTAAGCTAGTTTCTATATAACATTGTTTTCGCAAAATATGACAGCAAACTTATTGATTTAACCTGATACTTCTTTTATGGTCCCAATTAGATTTAACATTGAGCAGTACCAAAATACATTATTCGATAACCTAAACACACAACAAAACAAATCCGTATATTTTCTTTGTTGATGCTTTAAATATTTTTAATTCAGTATAAGGGCACGTTTACGCAACCACTCGCTTTTGCATTCTCGCAGCTAGAAGTTAGAAATCACCTCAAATTCCAACATGGCGGCGATTTTATGTCTGCCGCCTCGCAACGAAAACATCAAATAACGTGAGTTCAGAAGCGTTTGGGAAAATTGTTTCGTCATGAGGAATTCTTTATATTATTGGCACGGATTATAAGACTGCAAGTATTTACTCAAACGATGTCGGATTTAGCTAATCCATTTAGCGCTGTTACCATGGCAATGTCACCTTTGCCATCGCGATTGAGTTCTAGCTGCGAGAATGCAAAGGTGAGTCGCTGCGCAAATGCGCCCTAATAATAATCTGCTCTTCAGTTAAAAAGCGGCGTAATAAACCGTTAAGTTTTTTTCCCCCACTTTAATGAACAGAAATTTGTGGCGATTGCAATGGATTCATTTCAGTTACGTATCTAATGGTAGAATGTAGCAGTAAGGTTTCACGTGGACTAAACACTGCAGTCCCTTTACGGTATCTAAAACCTTACAGGAAAATTCTGTTCGCTTTTCATTGCTGTTGTGATTTCTGTTCAGTTAATCGTTACAGTAAAAATTAAACGAGTTAGTTTTGTTTTCTAATTCGTGATACTTTGATACGCTTGGAGATTTGACATGCTTCCATCCGAAGTCATGGGCCAGCTAAGGCCTACCATGTCATTCTTCTGTACTCATTGTTAATAATTCTCCCTCACCCCAAATTCTGCACGTCAAGGAAATGTACTTGGTTTGAAATTAAAATAAGCAACCTATTTAGGATTCCAAATCGACTCACGATGGACTTACAAAAGGCAAATTGATAAAATTGCACGAAATTTACGAAAGCTTATGCCTAGTCTCTATCACATCAGACACCTTCTGAACGTAAAAGCCGAAAAAACAAATTATCTAGACACACGCTAGTGTGTCGCGCCAAGTTAGGCAACAAACATCACAACAAACATCACATCACATCAATTGTCGAGGTTGTAAACCATTGTAGCGCGATGCCATTGCGTCAGTGTCTTTTATCTTGACGCATAGTTGGGCACATTTCAGGTACTTGGGGAAAAATAATAATGCGGTACAAAAGCTTAAATTGTGTTGAAATCGAGAGCAATGACCCACCTGACAAAAATTAACTCGTCTTTGAATGCCAGCTATGCTGCTTTCAATGCAAAATCTGCCCCTCAATAACGTTGAAAATGTGTTACTACCTAGCTAGATAGTCCGCTCATCCCCATGTTAAATCCCATAGGGGGATTATTCATCGATTCCGGGATAAGGGGAAGGCTTCCAGCTATGAAATTGGACGAATGGGTGCACTACAATACGAACTGCGTACCTTTTATGGTTTGAAGCCGGGGGGCGTAACAGGGATGGCGTGGGAGGGCGCGTAAGTACGAAAATATTGGTATAACCATTGTTAGTATTGTCGGCATCGTTTCTCATTGGACGGCCAAAGTTCCGACAATGGGAACGTGTATACTGACGTACGTGCCTAGGCACACACTAGTGTATCACAATAAATCTAAACAACGTTGTATTCACGAAAAATAAACCAAGTGTAAAAACAAAGCAAAATAAACAAAGCCAAAAACTGGTAAGGAGGCAACCAAGTTGAGAGTGGTCCGGCCCTTCAAAGGAGTGATATCAACACACCAAAACTAACTAAATACAACAAATTACAACAAAATTAAAACCAAACCAAAAGCCAATAAAGAGGTGACTAAGTTGAGAATGGTTCGGCCTATAGGCAAAAGGTAGTAGCAAATTGTTGAAAATCAATTTCTTGTTGACGTGGCACTTTATTACACATCTGCACAGTAGTGGAGTTGAGTCAATACACAGTTAAAAAAAAAGGAGTGATATCATATCAAAAACCACAACTGGTAAAAGGGGCTGCCAAGTTCCGAATGGTTCGGCCCTTGAAATGAGTGATATCAACACATCAAAACATTCGCCAACTTAATCGCACCGAATAATACTTTGGACGTTAAATGAAAACTTGAACATTGCTACCGAAAGTAGCAATGTTCTAGTTTTCATTTAGCCTTCGAATTATTAAGCGGTGCGATTAACTTGGCGAATGTTTTGGTTTGTTGATATCACTCCTTTCAAGGGCCGAACTATTCGGAACTTGGCGGGCCCTTTTACCAGTTTTGGTTTTTGGTATGATTTATTCTTCTTGGGTTGAAAGCTTGATTAGATATGGTAATGAAATACAAGGATTTGCCACTGACTGTCACATGAATAGACTTCAAAAACTGCAAAACCGAATCATAAAAATTATTTTTAACGAATACAGAAATTTAAAATCTAAACAAATATACAGGAAAACACGGTGAGTTTTGACTACTATTTGACTACTTCTTGCATAATCAAGAAATCGATTAGGCAATGTAAACTGTTACGTTGTGTTTAGTTTTGTATCTGATGCCTCCTGTGGATTATGTTCATAATAGTACTTATAAATAAAAAGACATTAATCGCTGGAAATAATATTAAGGAAAATTGGAAATAAGCCAACAGCGAAAATCATACACTAGAAATAATGTAGTTCAGTAAGCCACCTTTATGCACTTACGTTTCTTTGGAGTGGCATGACCCGGATTCGAACCGGCTACCCAGTTCGCCCTGTTTATTTCTCCTTTATTGAGCCTTGTGAGTGTATGATTTGTCTTCCCTCTCCATTGTCTATGGCCGAGTGAATATCGGTCGAATGGAGCCATTGTCACGGTTGTGACCTTAATAACGGGTTCAGTGAGTTATCTTATGCCAATGGAGGATGTGGCCATAGTGATTAAGGCGCTATGCAAGTCATCTGGGGGTGAACTGGATAGCCGGTTCAAATCCGGGTCATGCCACTCCGACGAAACATAAGTGCATAAAGGTGGCTTACTAAACAACGTTATTTCTAGTGTATGATTATCGCTGTTGGCTTATTTCCAATTTTCCTTAACATAATAGTACTTGTCAACAAATATTGTGTTCAACATTTACTTCCCGTTATTTGTATCGTGTGGTATTCTAGTGTACCTGTCTCATACGGCACACACAAGTTCACCATGAACTTCGAGCCGTCGTAATGAACTACTTATTAATATATACGAAATCTGTGTTTCGGTCGCTACGCTCGCTCGTTCAGTGCAAATCATTCCGCGAGTCAACATTTTGGTCTACCCATGCTCAATTTTAGTTTCCATCTTTTCGTGCATGTGCGGTTGGGTTGTTGAAAACCAAGTGACACTCAGTTTTCTTTTTTTTTTCCACCCTTTCTTTTCGCGTTAAAAATCGATGTAACGTATATGCGAGCAAATTTTCCCCGAAAGCGGAAAAAAAGGCGTTTTCCCCACATCGGAACGAATGAATGAGAAAGTAACAGCATCGGAAGGGCGATGGAGGATCACATTTCTTGCTGTCGATGTCAGCAGAGAGATTTACTCGTATCGCGTGGCAGGTCTCACGGCCCCCACGTGGCTGCGCGAGGGATTCTTTGGCGTCCGATCTGTCAGTGGGCGGTGCGCTTCGTTGACCCAGACTGATAACGGTCGCGAGTTCGGTTTCGGGTGGGGGTAGCGGGGAGGGGGGGGAAGAGGGGGGTAGAGAAAGAGACAGGCGGACAGAGCGGATGGTCGAATCCGGTAAACATTGCCTTTCTTCGTCGCAGATGACCTCTTCGTAACGGCTGAACGTTGGCGCGGAGCCAATGCAGAGGACCTGATGTGGCAGCTATTGTTGCTTTAGAGTGGGGTGGGATGAGCTGGCTGGAAGAGCGGGCTGGTGGTGCTTTCTGGGCGTAAGATCTGAGCCACGTTGTAATTGCGACACGCGTAAGATGCATGTCAGCTCTGTTTGGTAAGAAACCCTCTTGGAGCTAACGTTGTGAACAGCTCAGGATGGCTAATGAGCAACAATGATGACGGACAAATTCACTTGTTAACATGAGTCTGGGAATGATGACCCCAATCCTGGACCCGTTCCTGGATTCTGGATGACACGTGGATACTTTTCTTCGTCGTTGTGCCATTCATTCATCCTTAACTGTTCACAACAACAAAAAAAACGGAGTGCTTTCAAAAATCACTTTTTCCCGTAAAGAATAAATCACAAGGTAAAGGGGTAAACGAAGCAAACAGTCTGCATTAAACACTGGCCTTGTGAGGATACAAGATACACTCATCTGAGAAAGAAAGAACTCGCCTTATTTCTAGTGTGGAGGCCAAGAAGCACTTTCCCTTCTTGTGTATTTTTGTGACCTGTAGGTCACCACTGGGAAAGACTGAGCAGCTACTTAGGTCGGTTGGAGCCTGTAGCCAATATCCGCCCGGGTAGCGCAGTGGTTAGAAGGCCCGGCCTAGTCAGCGGGAAGTCCTGTGTTCGAGTCCCAGTCGGGGCAGTTGGCTTTTCTTTCTTTCTCAGATTAGTGTATCGTGTATCGTCACAAGGCCAGTCTTTAATGCAGACTATTTGTTTCGTTTATCAGTTTTGCCCGATTTGCGTTTGTGAGCAAGCAACTTAAAGTGTCACTATCAGTGGCATAACTACAATGAGGAAGAGGAGGCAGTCGCCTACGGGCCCACCGACTTTGCCCCCCCCCCTCCCCCCTTACTGGCCCCCAATTTTAAATTTGTTTGAACTGAAAAATATTAGAAAGCAAGTTATTGCTATAGTTTCGTGTTGTGTTGTAAAAACTTAATTGTTTTATTTTTTTAAGAAGGGGGGGGGGGGCGGTCTGGGGCCCTCGCCTTATGTGGCAAAAACTTTTTTTTTGTGAAGGGGGTGGGGGGGTGACCTTTATTGGGCTCTTGTTCGCTTGTGTGACAAAACTGCATTTATTTTTTTTTAGTGAAAGGAGCCCACCTCGGGGCTCTCACCTTGTGTGGCAATGACTAAATTTTTTTTTATGAAGTGGGGGGTCCTCAACTTCACTGCCGCCTCCGGGCCCCAATTTTAAAGTTACGCCTCTGGTCACTATCAC
>JAHWFP010207226.1:0-19520 GCA_023313725.1 Lithobius niger | reverse complement strand
CTTTGCTAATTCGAACGTGTTTTTTGTTTCGTTTTGTTAAAATAAGCAGTTTTTCAAACCCCGGGCATTCCCTAGGGAATGCCCGCACTTTTCCCTCCCGCCTTTAGATGAAAGTGCGGGCTTTCCCGGCAACAATGGGTTTTTACATTGTTGCATATTGTTTCAGCTGGGCTTTCCTTCGCCGAAAAGGGCATTAAAACTCGCAGAAGGCCTGATGCTTGTTAATTAACATCTGCAATTTACGCCAAAAAAAATTTAAAAAAAAAATAAAAAGTCACTGATTCATTAGTCATGAATTAGGCAAAATAATTCCAACTAAAACAACATAAGTTTGTAGTCGCATTAAAACAGCTTTCGTAAGAACCGAAGCCTTGTTCGCAGCTGCAATTTGAAATCGGTTAATAGTTCGATCTCAAAGTGAGAGCCAACAATCTTAACAACAACAAACATGAACATCGTGTGGAGGCCAAACGGCTCAATTTGTATTGCAGTAGCAGGGTTTACGACACGACCCCCAAATACACAATTTCGTTAGTGTGTGTCAATTATGTGAAATTCTGTGACTGTCGTACAATTCATGCTGAAGCACCTCCTACAAGTTAATTTTGCTACCATTTTCTAGAAAACTATTTTTTAACAAATGTGCAGCTACTAACCTGACATTATACAGCAAAGTTTCACAACAAAAAGAACGAGTAGGTCAAGAACCCCCCCCAAACAAGACATGGTTCAAGACGGGCGAGCGTGTTATTCTTAGGCCGGCAAGGAGTAGGAATTGGCACATTGCTACCTCAACTACTAACATTTTGCTCTGCGTAACATCTTAGCGGCAAGTCTCTTTCAGACAGTACGGATCGCTCAAGCCAAAGCGACAGACAGGGAGAGGGGGACAGGGAATGCCGTGTGTTGGGCAGTGCGTCTGTTAACTCTGCTCTTGCAAAAGGAGGAAAAGCAGGAAGAGGGGGATGGGCAGTATTTAATGCAACTGCCCATCCAAATTCAACTACGTGTTGCGAAGGGGAGGAAGGGAAGGAGAGGGACGGGTAATAGGAAAGGGTGAAGGGGAAAGGGGAGGGTGAGGGTAGGGATATGGTGGGAGGAAGAGGATGGGAGGAAAGACGCGACATTAGAGGAAGAAAAACTGCCTGATGCAGGCAACGTTCAGGCATGCCGACCGAAAACTGGGAAACAACCACGGGCGAAGCTGGGTACGGCTGCCAGGGCTATATAGTCATTACTGCCAGCTAGGAATGAAACCAACACAACTTTTAGACAAA
Source organism: Lithobius niger (assembly GCA_023313725.1). Taxonomy (NCBI): domain Eukaryota; kingdom Metazoa; phylum Arthropoda; class Chilopoda; order Lithobiomorpha; family Lithobiidae; genus Lithobius; species Lithobius niger. The sequence continues at coordinate 18,243 of JAHWFP010207226.1, read as the reverse complement.
TTTTTCAACCATCAGTGACTGCCCTGCAGAAAAGCAATTTGACTTCCCCTTGTGTTCCTTTCTTTTATTGCATTTCTTTTTAGTAAACGATTATTAATTGTATGTTATGTAGCTCTGACAGCAGTGAGGAGTCCTCTTTAGAAGATGCAGAACAGTTAGCATTAACAAAATGGAGAAAAAAACTTTGAAAAAGTCTTAAAAAGAACAAATACTAAGCAAGCAATTTCTGCGTAGCTGGTCACTCAGGTGGGCAACGTTTTGCACTCAGAAAAAAAATGTCCAAATCGAGGCCAGCTTTCTTACCAAGTTCCACATCACGTCACCTATATTTCCCTCTTTATTACACTAACACACTCTACCCTCTCCCTTCCAAATTCAAGTGGGTCAATTTTGCCCTAAAGCTGGCCTGTATGGATCCAGTTGGGGCGCAATATCAACCCAAGCATTCCGCACCTAACGAAATGTCCAATCCAATCCATTTCAGCCGAGCCCGATACTGTTTCGACACTTATGGTTCAACGCGTACATTTTACAAGTATTTTTTTTTTTGGGTGTGTGGGAAAAAATGACGGCCGATTGTACTGCAGGATGTTGTTATTGGCTTGGAAAATGTACAGCACCATGTTGGATTCCACGTGCGGTCCTCAACAAATCCATCACCTCAGCTAGCCGATGGATGTGTTTGCCCCACAAATCCGTCAACCGCATCAAAACTGTGACGTCCCTTTTTCGTGGAACTCTTTGTTGAGTTTGGTGAGTCCTGATTGGGTTTTAGAAGGTACTCAACGATAGACGAAGTTGGAAAGTTAAAAATAAAAGAGGAACTTTAAACGAAATGCTGCAAGACGAACGAATTAAAAGATTAAACACGAAATCGCTTGTAATTCCATGGTAGTTATCAATTGAGCTTTAACGACGATCTCGGTTCGGACTACAACCTTGATGGCTGCCATTTTTGTTCAGATATCACTACTTTATATGGCAAAAACGTCGTTGGTTCTTTTTCGGTATTTGTATGATTATACCAACCGAAATCTTAATAACTGGCCAGCTTATTTTCTGGTCGAAGTTACTAAGAAAAAGTGTTGAGCTAGTGACATTGATTGAGGGTGTAAATTTTAAGGAACTTAATATTCCCAACTGATGTTGCACTCTTATCTCAGGCTGTACTATGAACTTTGCTGACTGATAAAGGTCTCACCATCCCAAGCACCAAACGACTTACCGATTAAATTTTATCCAAGCAGAAACCGAGCGATTTAATTCAACACAAAGATAAGGAAGCATCAGAGTTTATTATGTTTCTGAAACCTTTGGCGAAACCCGACTCTTTGATATTGGCAGTATATCTGTGAACTTGTGATACTATATAACTATATCAACACTGATTGCAAAACGGGTGTGGACTGTGTATACGCTAAAATTACTATTTCTTCCGTTCATCCGTGACAAGGAAGCCACTCCCACCGTTAAAATGGTTGCAAAACTAAGACTCAAATTCAAGTTGAATGAATGCTTTGATTATTGACTTCAATAAAGTCTTAATTTGTCAATTGCCAAAGGTTGTAGACAATATTCATTCATTCACAACAATAAGAAGCCTGCAACCACAATAAACTGTAGGGATGGTAAATGCATAGTTTAGTATACACTAGCCATATCGTTAATTCGCTTCGCTCACTCCATTGGCGTCGATCCATGCTTCACGTAATTTCTTTGATTCCAAGAGCATCACAAAATCGATGTACTGATTATTTCGAAGCAAACTAATAGCAATTGTTGCTCACAGTTCGTTCATCACATTCCTCAGCACGTCTACATTTCATCTACAGCGTTCAAAACAAACTGTTTGTTTGTATGTGGTGTTTACGTCTACTTCTCCAAAAGTAATCCTTTTAGGTTATTTTTTTTTGTCCATCCTTTCCCAGATCATCTCAGTAAGCAACTAATAGCTCCATTGGCGTCGTCTCGCTTCGCTCGAGGAGGTTTGTGTGAACAAACTATATGACGTCATGAACAAACATCATGAGGGTAAAAAAAAAGTTTTTCGCGTATTTGAGGGTCATAAAATCAAGTTGGTCTAATCGAAAATAAAAATAGACCTAAGGCCGCCCGCGCACTGAGCGGCCAGGTCGCGCGGCCAGTGGTTGTCGCGGCCAAAAAACACGGCGACGTACCGCGCGGCCACGTCCGTTTTTCATTGATAATTCTCGATCACGTGGTGAAAAATGAACCCATGCAAGTACGGTCGCTCTGTGGCCGCCTGCACGCCGCCCGAGATCCCAGTGGACGCGGCGACAGGCTGGCAACTGCGGCCAAGTGCACGTTGCCACATGCACCGTAAGCATTCTCGTTGCCCGCAGCGACCTAGCCGCGCGACTTGGCCGCTGTGTGCGCGGTGGCCGTAATCGAAGCGCAATTTAATTATCTTTCATTCGGTTCAATTCCCATCTTTTCAGGTGCCTTGCTTCCAGAGGAGTAGAGGTACAAACACGCACGCACGCACATCATACGATTTTAATAACGTAGATAACATAAAGTGTTAAGCCAACAGTAAAATTTTAAATTAACAGTTTTTTAGAATTACTTCCCTCTTACTCCTCTCACCTAGATCTTGTTGTCATGATTGACGACGAACTTAATTTGGTGTTAATGCTGCTGTTGTGGTCGGTAAAACCTTTTGTAAGACGCATTATGGCTTAAAGAAAATTTTTCCATCTCAGTTTCTTTTGCCCTCCATTCTATGCAAATGTTTCCTCCTTCCGATTTTGGAATACTGCTCGCAAATTTGTCAACCCTGCTATACCTGTTACTTCGACAAACTTGAAAACTATGAGAGGAAACTCACCAAGTGGTGTCTTTCCCTTCCTACAGTGAAAGTCTTGGTCGCTTAAATCGGCCTTCTATTCGTGCATATTTCCTACTGGGGGTGAGTGGGGGGAGGGGGGAGGGGAAGTTGTGCATTTGCACGTACGTGCTTTTTCATGGTCTGTTTGATGTTAATCGCCACATTTTTTTTCGGAACATGAAACATAATCGTGATTATAGTGGCAGACTTCTGATGTTTTCAAGTTGTTCATTAGTGAAGTTGTAGGATTTTTGAGAAGTGCTTTCTGTAATTTACTGAGTATCATCCCACGTGCTTCTGTGCTCCTTCGGTGTATGACTCCATCTCAGTCATTGACCGACCCAGTTTACAAAATACGGCTGCTTAAAGAATGGAATACAACGAGTTGGTGCTCAAACCACTCAACCACACCTCCTTCTCTACGAATTTCGATACACTAACACCAAATTTGTTAGTTGTGGCTATATGTATACCCTTCCCAGCATGTAATACAATATGCTAGTTTCATCTGGCTGCATCGTAAGAAACTGAAAGCCTGCTCCCCCTCCTCCAACTCCAAAGTCAAGCTACAGCCCTAGTCGTTGCACCATACATCCACGGAGTTACCGAGTCCCTACGCTCGTTCCTTAGCATGCAAGACATCCGATTAGTTACCTTAAAAGCAAGCATTTCAAAAACCTTCGCAAGTAGGATTCAAACTTACCACCCATTTAAAGCAGAATATGATTTACCAGATTCGATGTGCGGACCCAACATGCAAGGCGACTTACATTGGGCAGAGTGAACAGAAACTCGTACGGAGACTCAGATTCCATAAATTATTCATGGTGTAGTTGGGGTGGATATGCCTCTTTTTGACCTGTCGGAGTTAAATCGGACTAGAGGTATAATTCCCTGAAGATTATGATTCAAACATCACATACAGATTGCAGACGTAACTTTTGCGCGTTGCGTGTGGTTAAGATTTGGAATTCTTCATCAGACGAAACTGTCACCTCGCGGACAATTCATATGTTTCGGAGTTGCCTCAGCTCGTTTAATCTAGAGGTTTTTATGCGTCGGTCTTATCCTCCGAGTTAAATATGTAATCTTGCAGATGATTCCACTTTTCATAAGTCTGCTCTCGTCCCATGAAACCTTGGCTGCCAGGTAGTGACCCTCGGTCCTTGCTTGATACGTTGCTATTACAACAAAGTGTTTTATTTATTTATTTATTCATTTTTAGGTGGTGACAATTCCTATTTTGGGGATACTTTTGTTTTTAATATTTATCATAACCATACTCTGTTTTACATAACGATGCTTTTTTAACTTGTCTCATTTGTGTATCTGCCTTTTATCTTTTACTTGGGCAGATCCTACACCTCCTGTGTCCAACACTTTTGGGGATCCCATCGGGGGCTTTAGAGCCCCTTGCAAGTCTAACCTTGGTGGTAAGGCATTCGTGTCCCACTACCTAATCCCCTCACCTTCCCTTGGCCAATCTGTATCGTCATATGTGATTGTCTTCTGTTTTTAATCTTATGGTCCTTGCCAGACCTGTTGCTATCGTGACAAAAAGGTTATTATTATTATAAATGAAATGTTAAACTTAACGACAACACAAAGTCGTTAGTCCAACATTTAAAAGAACTGGTCATCAATCCAACATTTCTGATACCCATATGCTGTTTCAAATTCCAAATTTTCGAACACGACTCAATTTAGAAACCGTCTGTATTACCATCCACTCTCCATCAGAACCATATACTACCTAACACAAATAAATATAAAGAATACATTGATCTACTAAAAATATTTAGAGTTTCCTCATTTGGCCACCAGCGACATCTCAATATTGCTATATGAAACCCAGTACAGCCTATCATGCCTCACTTCGATTTGCCAGCCTATATTGCACAATTCGAGGTCCCTTTACGTTGCTTTTTTTTTTGTTTCGGGTTAGTCCGACTTTGACTTCTAGCCAGACTAATTCTGCCTGGTAGAAATGGACTTTGAAATGCTCTGCTTTTTAATGACTTAGATAATTTTTTTAATTTTAATTTTTTATTTGCTTTTGAAAATGAGTCGGAGCTGACTCGAAACATCGAGCGCGTTTTATATGTTTTGCACTTTTTAATCTTTACACATTGATTGCGCAATTAAAAAAACATCATCATGCCAGGTGACCTCTGTCCAGACGAGCCACTCTTCTTCTGCTTTCCGCAGTCCACACAAATTACATGCTCGCTCATATGCCTACTTACTTAATTCACACAATTGGACTGAAAGTTGCGATACATTGAAATGTAATTCAATGAGGGAATGCATCGTGCTTATAAATGCTGCAATTCATTCATAAAATATTATATTCAACACAAACACACATTTTATGAACAAATGAGACCAAAGGCAAAAACCCCATTCAATACCACCCGAGATAAGTGAAGCAAGCAAATCCTTAAGAGAGTTGATTCGACCATCTGCTCATAGTTGATACCCACAAACACGTCCCCTACATCAAATTTTCGAGCCTGGGAAAAACTACAACTGCGGGTCATCCTCTCTCCCCCGCCCCCTTCCTCCGACTGAAAACGGAAAAAAGTTACAGTACGTCATAACCTAACGGACCCATGAAAAAAAAAAAAAAGCTTAAAGAAACAACTACTTACAGCATCGTTTGTTTCTCATATAGTTTTATTCTATTCTCGGGCCGTGTGGACCCCTTTGAGTGACTGGGCTTAGGTTTCATGGATCCGCCTGACCCCCCCCCCCCCCCCCCCTCCTGTTGCTGCTTATTGCTGATTTTTATGTCGTGAACAAGTTGCCTTGTGGAACTGTTATAACCATAAAGTGCAATAATAATGACGAACGGACGGCGAAATAAAGTTAGCTATGATAGCCATTTCATTTCGTCTGGCGTGATAATACAGGCAAGAAAGTCGCCACTTAAGGCCATAACTTATTTCCAGTTGTTTTTTTTTCCCCCGAAACATACCTGAAAATGTGGGCGTTGACTGCAGATGAAGAATGCCTATCCCTTTAAATGGCACTCTCACCGATTGAAAGTCTGCAGAATGTGGCAATGTCGAGTGCCATCTAGTAAATAGGTATCTAGCACTTGCTTGCATCAAGCGAAGAAGTTCAGAACGCCATTTCTATTAACGAAACTAACAATGCAACTGGGAGCAAACTGCAAATAACAATATCACTGCCATTACACGGCTCCACGGTATTTTCGTATGATTTCCAATCTGTGGTATAGTGCCACTTTATAAAAAAGAATGCAGCCAATCCGTTCAGCAAAACGAACTTTAGGATTGATGGAAACATGTCCTAACAAGAAGAACACCACCAACAGGCTTTCATTGTTGTACCTATTCTCATAAAATTTGGCACGAAGCCTTACAAAAGATGAGACATTTCTAAGAAAGAAGGTAGGGTTGAGGAAGGGGTGGGGGGTTGAAAACGAACCATTTTCACCTTGACTGTCATGGAGCGGAAAATAATACCTCGCCCGTTATCACAGAAATTGTGACTTCCAGCCATCCAGGTGACAATCACATCCAATAGGCAACCAGAATACTGACTTTGCGTGTCAAGGGATCAACTTGTTTTTGCCGCTAACTTTATTGGTGCATAACTAATTCATAAACTTGAAGTCAACTGTTGACAGATTAGCTGAGTAACAACAGGAACTAATCCATATCTTGTTGCCATCTCCTCGATGTCGTGCTACGCTTTCCACAACCACCAGCACCATAAATAAAGCCATACTAGTCGGCTCTTTTTTTCTTCTTAACAAGTTATTGGTCACGCCATTCGTGCTGTCGCAGGACGTTCGGGCCTTTCATTCCAGAAAGGGTTCTATTTTTTTCCCCCGTGATATGATGAAGGTGGATGGCCGCTGTTGGTCACGCGAAAGCCCCATTACACCGGTGTCCGTGTAAACTCCCCCTCGGTCAACGGATGTTTCCATGTAGCTAACTTTTGCGTAATAGACGAGAAGTTGTATCATAAGGCACGCCAAGGAGGCGTTAACGTTATTTCCTATGGGCAGAATTACGTGGATTGGTCACTGCGTGCGTGTTTCTTGGAAATTGTGATAAAAACCATCGCCGCTGGTGGTGTTGTTCTTTTTATTTTTTTGTGGAAAGTGAAAATAAGGATGTAGCTGGAACTGACCCCAATTCTACTTACTTAGCTAACATTTTCCTGAAAAATATGATTCACGGCATTTCATTTTATTTGCCATTCAACTTGCCCATTGTTGCCAAGCAACTACAAAAAAAAATAATAATAATTAATCATTTTGTACTTCGACATCAGCGAATGCAATGCTTTCCGCACAGCAATACATCACTTGCATCCCGCCATGCTTCTCTTGTACATAATTATATGCGTGGGTCTGTGTACAGGAGATGTTAGTCTACTCAGATCCACCACACTACTTTGTGGGTAGACTAAACGTATAAACCTTCTATTGTTTTGATGAAGGAATCCCTCCTGATGATGTCGAAATATAACCTGTGATTTGATTTGAATATTGTTGGTTGGTCGAGCGGGCGAAGCGAGTGAGGTTGAACAATCGGCTGAATTTGACTTTTGTGTGTCTGTGTGTGTTTGTATGTTTGGAATAGGACAATGTTCGATTTTTTTTTCTGATTTGGTGGAAATTTCATTACAAGGGAACTTTGGTGGATGAAATATTTTGGAGATATTTGGGTTTTCCGTTGGATAGCTAAGACGTTATTTAGTAGCACGATAACAGACCCGATCTGTAAGACTCTTATTTGGTGGAAATTATTTCCTATGGGTAGAATTACGTGGACTGGTCACTGCGTGCGCGTTTCTTGGAAATTGTGATAAAAACCATCGCCGCTGGTGGTGTTGTTTTTTTTATTCCTTTGTGGAATGTGAAAATAAGGAAGTAGCTGGTATTGACCCCAATTCAACTAACTTCGCTACAATTTTCGTGAAAAATATGATTCATGGCATTTCATTTTATTTGCCATTCAACTTGCCCAGCGCAATGTTTATTCGCCGGCATCTTTGAACTGATCTTTGGATATTAGCTTATGCGACGATTACCAGTCAATGCTTGTCCGGTCCAGCGATGTATTTGCGCTTGTGACGTTACGTTGCGACTGTTATATACCCCTTGAAATAAATAAAAAAAACAGCACTTGAAAAAAAAAAAACAAGCGATGCACGAAACCGTTGCAACATTACTATATTATCATGCACCTGTAATATAAGGGGATGGAACCAATAAGCAAAAGAATTGAGGAATGTTCCAGCCGAAATATCGCATATTTTTTTTCAATGTTGAGCCACGGTTTAAAAAAATTACGTAACACACTGTCTTTCGGTACGTATACTGGCTATCGTTCAATCACGGCATACTTAAACGCAAATTCGGACATTCTACATGAATTTCTATTTCATACGAGCAACTTAGACACACGAATAATCACTTTCTCATGGAAGCGAAGCACATTTCGTTGGTTTAACTGTTACAGGTTAGTCGTATGCGTTCTTTTTTTATCCTACTGAGAATTTAAGTTTAAGGCCAAACCAGGCTCCATTCTTGTTATTGTTATCGTATTTTACAATGCATATGATTGCTTGTTAACTAATAGTTTACAACAAACAGTGGTTAAAATTAGTTTAAAAACCATGGTGCAACCATGATGTAAAATATGGTAAAGTTGGACTGTTTTACCATGGTTTAACTTATGTTATAATATGTTCGAACTATGAGCTAGATTGAGGTGCAACCATAATTTAACTTACGTTAAAATACAATTAAAACTGCACTCAACATTACAATAAAACAGTAGTGTGGCTCAAGCTGTTAAAACACGCTTAAAACCTTAGATCAAATTATGGAACAATCATCAATAAACATACAATAGGGTTTGATGCCTGTTAAAGCACATTTGAACCTTAAGTAAAATTAAGGTATAAGCAGATTAAACCAACACTGAAATATGCTATGCCTGCAGTAAGCAACAGTACCAATGCCTAGTGTTAAAAAATGTCTAGTGTTTAATGCTTAGTGTGTTACGATACAACCTATGTTAAAGCATGGTAGAGCAAAATTGCAAAAAAAATAATGAATTTTTCCGGTCATTATCATTCTGCTGTTATAGTCGCTTATAGGGGTATATTAGTCCTACCTACCTGTTCTATACACAGATTCTATATGCAATGCATTGCACTTACCACTATACAAATACAATCTATTATGAGCTTACCTTACAATATATCCTGGCTGTGATCCCTGCTTTTGTTGCTTGACAAGCTTTGCATTGGTGTATCAGCCTTATATAGACGCCCAACCATTAAACGTTAAAAGTTATGGGCCTAAGGTTTATATTTTAGGTATTTCTGCTAAAGTTAAGCCAGTTCTTACTTGTCTTTAAATAATTAATTGGCATTAATTGTTTTAAACAGTGAGAGCCTTTATATAAGCAACTAACTTCTGTACATAATTTAAGAAGTGTCATAATGTCACATTTTTAATATTTTTCATAATGAGCAAACCCTACATACATATGTTTCACTATGGTATAATGAAACCTCTAATATAACCTCTAATATAACCTCTTTTTAAGCATGGTAGACCATCTTTAGATAATGGTTTGACCTATGTTAAACCATAGTAATTCTAAGGGAATGTTTAGTTTAACCTATGTTAAACCATCGTACGGCTACCACAGCATCGAAGGTAAAGGCATCGAGTTTGTTAGTCCTCTGATTAAATCAAAGTGTAGATATCACGGATATCAAGGTGGGGTGTATTTCTCTATGGTAAAATTGTATTTAAATCTTGGTTTAACCATGTTATTAACAGTGGACTAATGGAGGTTTTATCTAAGCATACCAACCAAGGCCGTTCCATGGTTCTATATTTACTTACCTCATGTAATTGTGGTTTTATAATGGTAAAACACTTGCATCATTATGGTAAAAACATGATTCAGTGAACGTACAGACACCATGGCTATGAAAATGGGTTGTTTTGCACTTCGGTTAAACTGCATTTATATTTATGCAATGGGTTGTTTATGTAGGTAGACCAACCAAGGATTCCTTTTCTTCATCTCATTTTTTTCTTGGTTTTAAAACAGTGAAATGATTGCATAATTATGGTAGTTAACAATGACTTGATCAAGGTGCAGAACCCAAAGATACCAAGGTTGGATTGTTTTCACCTTGGTTTAATGGTATTTATATTTTGGTTAAGCATGTTATTAACTGTTTTATAATAACATTTTTATGATGGTAGACCAATCCAGGATGCATTTTTCTTCACTTTAATTGCATTCTTGATAATAAAACATTGAAACACTTTCATAATCGTAAGGTATTTAACCATTATTTAATGAAGGTGCAGAAACCAAGGATATATACTAAGATCGAGTTGTTTTGCTTCATGGTTTAATTATGTTTATATTTTGGTAAAACCATGATATAAATACAATTAAACTACAGATGTCACATTAATAATACAGTGGTGTTCCAGGGTATCATTAATGTGATAACTGTAGTTTTACGTAGGTAGACAAACAAAAGAATACTTATTTTTTCACATCGTTTTTATTCTTGTTTCAAAACAGTGAAACGCACGTATAATTATGGTAGTAACCATGATTTAATCCAGGTGCAGAAACCAAGGATACCAGGGTTGGGTTGTTTTGCTCCATGGTTTAATTGTATTTATATATTGGTTAAAGTTTGTTATCAACATTGGGTAATAGCGGTTTTGTGAGAATCGAATAATCCAGGATGTAGAAGTTTCATATCTTGGTACCACATTTAATCTTGGTTTTACAATGGTAAAACACTTACATAATTTTGGCAGTTAACCGTGATTTAATCAAGGTAGATATACCATGGTCGAGTTGTTTTGCTCCATGGTTAAATTGTATTTATATTTTGGTTAAAGCATGTTATCAAAGAGTGGGATAATACATGTTTTATGAAGGTATACAACCAAGGATGTATGAAGGTTTTATATTTCGATACTTCATTTAATCTTGATTTTACAATGGTAAAACAGCAGTATAATAATAGTAGTTAACCATGATGAAATCAAGGTACAGAAACCATGGATACCAAGGTTAGGTTTTTTTTCCCCGTGGTTAAACTGCATTTTTATGTTGGTTAACCATGTTATTAACTATGGTCTAACGTCGATTATAATGTTGGTAGATCAACCACGATATATCATGGTTTCATGTTTTGTTGCTTCATTTAATTTTGGTTTTATGACTGTTAAACTCTCGCGTAATTATGGTAATCATGAGTTAATCAAGGTGCAGACACCATGGATACTGAGGTTAGGGTGTTTTTCCTCCACAGGTAAACCATATTATATTTATATTAAATAACTGTATAACAGAGAGAATACTACAGTTTACGTGTAGACAATAATCATGAATTAATATTGGTTTTATGTAGATGTATCCATGATCTAATCTAGACACACGCTAGTGTGTCGCCGCCAACTAACAGTAGATCATCCCATTGTAGACATGCGATTGTAAAAAATTTATTGTTAATTATAAAAAGGCGGCTCACTAGCAGACATGTGTCTGTTAACTGTAAGCAACTGAAAGCATATTATGGCATGTTGAGGATAAATCCCAATGCGACAGAAATGTTTCAAACTGTGGAAAATGTAAGGGGTAGGGTCAGAGACTAAGAAAAACTAAAATTTAAAGGATGAGTGTCCACCAATCATAGAGAAAAAGATGCGTCAATAACGTTGTTTTTATGTTACTGTCTAGCTAGCTAACTAGCTAGCTAAGTAGCTAGCTAATAAGATTTGTCCCATGTTAAATCCCATAGACTTTTTGCTCGTGGCTAGCGCACAATTGAGAAGGCCTACGTACCTGAACTTTTGCACACGGATGGTTCTTTTGTTTATTTGGGGGTTGTAGGGGTCAGGACAAATGCGTGGGAGGGTTTTGAAATTCGCCACCGGAGAATTTAAATTTCGTTTCTTTTCCAAGTTGCAACCAAAGATTTTAAGCAAGAATGACTTGAACAATCAAGACTGGTCCTTAGATTTATTGTAAAAGCCTGGACGAACTAAAATCTGAACTGTAACGAAGGACAAAATAAAGAAACATTAACGTTGCGGTGGATAGCGTAAGAATAAAGGGATGCACGTTAGATGATGGTTACACAACAATACGAGCATACACGAGCTAACGGGGTTTTTAAACCTAAAATGCTTCGCGTTCTGCTGTTTTAGTAACAGCGACCTTCGCGGGTTTCTGCATGACTAAATGTGAACGAAATCTTGAAAAATTAAGTGGAAGTTGCAGGGATAAACAAAACAACTGAAGGGGATGCGCTGATTGAGTGAGCGAAGCGAACGAAATCAGCGATTGTTAGTCAGTGTATGCAAAAATGGGATTGAAGCATCTTAAACAGACGGTGTAACCTTATGGACGTTCACAGTCCTATGAAAGTTGTGATATCCACCCAAAACTAAAACTGGTAGAAAAACCCACCAAGTTTCCAAAAACGGTCGGCCTTTGAAGGTAGTGATATCATTCCACCAGGGAAAGGCCGCCAAGGTTAATCCTATTAGCCAAGTTAATCGCACCGAATAATACTTTGGACGTTAAATGAAAACTTGAAGATTGCTACCACTAGTAGCAATCTTCTAGTTTTCATTTAACTTTCGAACTATTAGTATGTGCGATTAACTTGGCTAATAGGATTAACCTTGGTGGCCTTTCCCTGGTGGAATGATATCACACTAAGTTCATGTTGGTGTGAAATCAAGAGTGGGCAAGCAGAAATCCTTCAAGTGATCTACAAGTCGCCAAACTGTTGCTCTAAAAACAATGCAAACCTTATTAGCCTAATAAATAATTGCAAGCATAAAAATCTGATACACTTAGAAAACTAAAATTAACCAAATATAGACTGGAATATGTATGTACACTGCTAACTCTGATGCATCTTTATTTATCGAAACTATTCTTGAGCAAAACCTACACACACAGCATGTTACTAATCCAACCAGAATTCGTGTCATACTAGATCTGGTATTCTCATCCGACCCCTCAATTATATCCACCAATGAACATCTAGGAAAATTACGTAAATCAGACCATGATATTCTCGAAATACAAGCTGCAGTTTCTATGTAAGTACGAAATGTAGATTTAAAAAATAATAAACTATAAGAAACTCCTAGCCGAGATATACCACATCCTTCAAAATAAGCTAAAAACTTGGCACCAGCTTCTAACCTGTTTAACTACTGCTGTACCGCAAGCAAGTTGTATACCTACCTCAAAAGTCTTTAAGTAAGCCGATTTGGATGTAAGATGTAGCAGCATCCAACCTAAACAAATGCCATAAATTATGGTCAGCCTACCGAAAAACAGCAAATGATGCCATTCTAAACGCCCTTATACACCCTAGTGCAATAGTCTCTAAAAAGTGTGGGGGGGGGGGGGGGGATAATACGAGTTAAGTTTGACAATTTTTTACAGTATGTTAAGACAAAACAATTTGCCAAACACCAAATTGGTTCTTTACTGAAACCAAATTTCTGCATGACATCTGACCCCTTCTAGATGAATAACCTACTTTGTGATAATTTTGCCACAAACGATTCTTAAGAGCAGGTCCATGTAATGCCCCCTCGTACAAAATACCCTATATGCATTCCTTCATTAGCATTTACTGCCGAAAATCTACAGATTGCAATTTCAAATCTCATGCTGCGGCCGGTCCTGATGGAATTCCTTCAGATGTATTAATTTCGTCAAAAAATAAACTAATTTCACTCTTAATCCCTATCCTCAACAATATGCTAAACCCAGGGTCTGTCCCAGCAGTCTGGAGACAGGCGTCTACACAACACCTACCTATAAAAAAGAATCGCGTACTGACCCAGCAAACTATCACCTGCAACTACACAAAATTTTGGAATCCATACTTGCCCATCAATACATCACTGAACATTTGAACACCCATAACCTCATAGATGTTAACCAGCATGGTTTCCGCGCAAATTTCTCACCGTCAACAGACCTACTTTCATTCTATTCGGATATTATATTTGGTTTCGACACAAACTTAAATATTGATGTAATCCACCTCGACTATGTGAAAGCGTTTGCTCGAGTGAACCACGGGCTATTATTACATTCCTTGGACACGCATGGTATTACTGACCAGATCAGAAACTAGATTTCTGCCTGGTTGGCAAATAGAACCCAACAAGTACTTACCTTTGGAACCTACTCTAAAGCGCTACCTGTTCTAGAGTGGCGTTGTACAAGGATCCGTCCTTGGACCTCTGTTATTTAAAATTTTCTTTAACGATTTTGGCAAACAATATGTAAATACGTTGTGTAAGTTTGCAGACGACACTAAGATGAAGAAACGCATAACTACTCATGTAGATGTGGTCAACTTTCAACAACAAATTGACGCTCTCTACTTTTGGTCCCTTGCCTGGCTTTTTGTCTGTGCACCCTCAAAAAAGAAATATTCTTCACTTTGGAAATAAAAACGAACAAGCAAATTATTCTTAGGGCTACGATGAATTACCATCCCTACATCACACAAGTAACTATTGATACTTATTGATCAAGACCTAACATTTAACAACACGCAAAAAATTCAGAAAGCAATCTCTGTTATTTTTCTCATAAATCGCACTATAACTTCCCTCGTAGTCTGGAAATATATCCGCAATTGTATACATCATTAGTTCGACCGATCCTTGCCGAATACTCAACCGAATTGTGGTTCCCCCTTTAGATCAAAGATCACTATAGGCTAGTTTTAAGAATATTCCAAGAAGTAACAGCAAAAATAACGGCTATTTGAAGAAATGTATTCTTTTGAGTCTAACATTTATTTGAATGCATGTCCTATTGTTGAAGGAAACTTTCCATTCTTATGTAATCCCATTGTTGAACAAAAAAACCCGTAATTTTCAAGAATTGCAGAGCATTCTTATATATTCCCATTGTTAAAAGTCTCCCGATATTTCTAAGAATAGCAGATCATTGTTATAAGGGAGGGCTGTCCTAGTTAAGATTACCGAGGGGGGGGATTGAGGCTTAATGGCGCGTCGACAACTTGGTCATTAGCGCCAACCTCAGTCACAGTGCAGTGGTCCGGGTTGCCACTGCACCACACATTACAGAGATGTTATTCAAACCCCTAATCTAAATCTTGTCATACATCTGTACCTCCTGCAAAAATTGAAAAACACCGGACAGGAGGACAGACTTATCGCCCAACTGACGCTTAATGTCATGCGGAAGATGGAACCGACGACGAACACCATCAAGATGGCGACAATCAACAAGTAAGTGCCGGACCGTAAGTGGCCGTCGACACCAAGAACATTCAGGAGGGTCAACCCCCCCGCAAAAGGAAACAGTGAGTAAGTCGGGTGTGACCAATTCGCAAACGGGCCAACACAACCTTCTCACGGCGACTGCGGCGACACGCCGAGTGCCACTCCTCGACAGTGCCTTTAATGGCCCGTAACTTATTACCGTCCTGTCTGTCCCACAAGGTTTGCCAAAAAGCGTGTAACCTCAGACGCAGAGTTAGAAAGGCATCTGAGGGAACAAGGCTGAGATCCCTACCGAGAGGGCCAGAAAGGGCCCCTTTCGCAGCAGAATCAGCTTGTTCTTTCCCTGCTATCCCAACATGGCCCGGGATCCAGCAGAAAAGCACGGTTTTCCGCTGGCCAGGCAAGCGGGAAAGCAAAGCTTGGACACGTTGTGTCAAGGGGTTCCGAGGATTGTAATTCGCCAAGGACTCCAGGGCACTCATGGAATCACTAAAGACAATGAAATGCGTGCCCTGAAGGGCAAGGATCCATTCCACCGCCAAACCAAGAGCCAAAAGCTCTGCAGAGAACACAGAATAGCCTGATGGAAGGCGATGGGCAACCGTTACACCCTTACACACACAAGCACATGCCACGCCAACGTCGGACTTCGACCCATCAGTAAACAGGCGCTGATAACCGGCGTACTGAAAACTCAGCCGCCGGAACTCCTGTAAGTACCTTGCTGGTAGAGTGGAACCCTTCGGGAGGGACGCCAGAGCAAAAATGAAACTGCCACCTGGGACAAGCCAAGGGGCAACTGGCATTCTCCCAAGCCTCAAGACGCAGGGCATTTCAAAGGCTATCTCCTGACAGGACTGCTGGAGCCTATCGCGGAAATCACCCTTACCCACCCTGCGTCTACCGACTCGCAAGTCTGGCCCAAAAACCATGGACCAAGCAGGACTGGATTGCACAGCACGCAAACGCACAGCATAGTGAATGGCAAGCTGTCGCCGACGAATGGCCAAAGGTGGCTCCGAGGCCTCAGCATAGAGGCTGACCACTGGAGAAGTTCGAAAAGCCCCAGTCGCCACACGCAGGCCACTGTGATGCACAGTGTCCAACATCCGGAGAGTGGAGTCACTAGCCGAATCATAGACCATACACGCATAATCAAGTTTGCTGCGGACAAGGGCTCGGTAGAGGCGCAACATGGCAGCGCGATCGGCACCCCATGAAGTGCCCGACAGGACCCGCAAGATGTTAAGCGCCCGCAAAGCCTTGTCTTTAAGCTGACGTAAGTGTGGAAGCCAAGACAACCTGGAATCGAACACCAGACCCAGGAAACGTGCCTGTGGGACAACAGGAATTTGTGCCTGTCCTAAGTACAGGCAAGGATCCGGGTGCAGTGTTCGTTGGCGGCAAAAGTGAATGCACACAGTCTTGTCCGGAGAAAACCGGAAACCATTACTTACCGCCCAGGTCTGGACTTTGTTAATTGCCAGCTGTAGCTGCCGCTCGCAGGTCTGCATGCGAGCTGCCCGAAAGCGCAGGCCGAAGTCATCGACAAACAATGACTGGGGAACAGCAGCTTGCTGAGCAATGGGGTTGATCCCTATAGCAAACAAGACGACACTAAGAACACCCCCTTGAGGCACACCATTCTCCAAGACAAACGGGCGGGAAAGAGTCGCCCCGACACGAACGCGAAAAGAACGGCCTGAGAGGTAAGCAGAAAGCAACAGTGGCATCTGCCCCCTCAAGCCATAGTTATAGAGATTACGGAGAATCCCATAACGCCACGTCGTATCATACGCCTTCTCCAAGTCAAAGAAAACCTGAACCAGATGATGACGCAGGCGAAAAGCCTCCCTCACATCTGATTCAAGGGCAACTAGATGATCGATAGTTGACCGAAACCGTCGAAAGCCACACTGGGACACAGATAAGAATCCCCATGATTCCAACACCCACACCAACCGGTCACTGACCATCCGTTCCATAACTTTACAGACACAGCTAGTCAGAGCGATTGGGCGATAACTGGAAGGAGAAGTAGGGTCTTTGCCCGGTTTTACAATCGGGATGACCACTGCAGTCTTCCACGCTGCTGGAATAGAGCCCTCTGCCCACACACGGTTGAACATCCCCAGCAAGAACTGCTGGGAGGCAAGGGTCAGATGTTTCAACAGTTGATAGTGAACATCATCAGGCCCCGGGGCGGAGTCATGCGACTTGGACAAAGCTGAAACAAATTCCTGCCAGGTAAATGGTAAATTGTACTCCTCTAGCCCATCGGAGCGAAAGTCAAGAAAGCGAGCCTCTTCTCTACGCTTTATCCCGAGGAAACCAGGATCATAATGGTCATCACTCGAGACCCGCGCAAATGCAGACGCAAGACAATTGGCGATATCTGGCACAGAAGAGATCACGGTATTCGCGACCTTCAGCCGTGAAACCGGGGAAGGCACGCTCCTCCCCGAGATCTGGCGCACCTTCCGCCACACCTGCTGAGAAGGCGTGGAGCGCGTGATTGACGAAACATAAGCTGCCCACGAAGCACGTCTAGCCTCACGGATGACATACCTGGCACGGGCACGACAACGCTTAAACGCTACAAAGTTGCCAGTAGCCGGGCTGACCGTGATGCACGCAACGCTCGCCGGCGGGCCTGAATGGCCTGCCCGCAAGCAGGCGTCCACCACGGAACAGGAACCCGCCGCGGCTGTGTGGACGTACGCGGGATATTAGCATGAGCAGCAGCAAGGACCACATCAGTGAAATGAGTGGAAAGTTCATCCACATCAGAAAAGTCCCAAGGGTCTGCGTGGCGGAGGGTTTTAGTCCGTCTTGAACACTAGCAACCTCAACACTACGGTTTGCGAGTGCGCCTACGGTGCGCCTAAGATTACCGAGATTCCCAAAAAAATACATGATGTCGTCAGTAGTCTCCATCTTTGGAAAACACAGTTAGCATTATTATTTATTCAGACAAATCAGTTCTGTATCCCACTGTGGACTTCCCACTGCGGACATCAATAGATTAGAATTACTACTGGGAATCTCGGTGATCTGGTGA